>CAMXCT020000079.1:46334-117063 GCA_947184155.2 Cladocopium goreaui | reverse complement strand
CCTTTTCCTTTCCTTTTTCCTTTCCCTTTTCCTTTCCTTTTTCCTTTCCTTTTTCCTTTATAAATCTATATATTATAAAAATGTTGCTGGTACGTCATTCTAACAACCCTCATTCTAAGTGTTCCACTGAAAATGTTGGAAAACAAAACGTCATTCTAAGTTTCAGTTTTCTAGTATATATGTAATTTCTATGGTGCATCCCCATGATATTCTCTTTGGCTAAATTTCTAGCTGGTGATGCTTACGCATTTTTTTTGTTGGCTAAGTCCCATCTTATTGGTTGCAAATCCTAATATACATCCTCTTGCAACATTGAATCGCATCGCATATCCCCGTTCTCGTTGATTTGTTTACCACCATGTTTCCTGTTGGAAAATCACTTATTTTCAGACACATGTGTCAGACCAGCTTTTTCTCGCGCCAGGTGCCGTGAATTACTCATGGTGTTGGGATGCCAAACTGGCCAAGGAAGAGAAGCTTCTGAATCTTTTGGGGACCGATTTGGCTGGAAGGTGAATTCGAATGGTTGAAGGGGGAGATGAACCAGCTATAGCTATCCAGGAAAGTTATGGAACATTGGCATTTAATCGGCAACGATATGGGATAGTTGTGAAAACCAAACTGGTGAGTTGGACGGCTCAATTCTGCGAACTCAGTTGCTTGAAATGGGTATATGATGTATGCACCAGCCAAAACCAGCCAGCGGCCAAGTGCCACAGATAGTTATCAGCCATATGGCTGATAATTCCAAGATTTATATTGCCAGTCTTGATGACCAGAAGGTGATTGCAGTAGACCATTACAAGCATGGTAATTGTAATTTCATAATGGGGAAAATATGGGAACATGTTAGTGTCTATAAGCCAGCGCCACCAAGACAAAGCCAGGAGTTCCTGGTGGATATTGTACATCAATGCAGAGGGATGATCCTCATTCACGGATATCCGTGATGGGTTGACACCACCAGCCAGAATGATTTAGTGATATAGGTTGCTTTGTCTCACCATTGTTGGGACAGTGTTCTGATCCCATTACATGGCTTAACTGATCTTTTGGTGGGTTAATCTACCAAGTAGATACCACAAGATATCCACAAGTATGTGCCCTCGCCAGCTTTGCCCATGCGTATTCCAAAAAGACTTGAGGGTACAACTGCTAAATCACTAGGTTCAGCCATCCCGTGAAGACGTTCAAGTTTGACGCCCTTTGATTTCCTGACTTTCGGACTTTCCTCATACCAGCCCGCGTTTTGAATAGACAAAAACCCTCTTGGTTAATCCACAACACACCCTGTGGACCCAAGTACTTTCTGAGGAAGTGTTTGGGGTGTGGTTCAGGGGTGAAGTATCTTCTCAGGAAGCATTGGGTCCATAGGGAAAGTTATCTCATGGGGTTATTTTGTTTCTTTGGCACCTTTGGCAAATCCAAATTTTTAACGCCATTTTTCGCGCTGGCTCGCGCTCTCAGGTCGACTTTGAAGGAAGGCCTGCACCATGATTTCTCACAGTGCTATGGCTTCAGAAGGTTTCTTCAACTGCCACGTAAAGCTTCGTTTTATCAAGCACTGAAGGGTAGAAAGCCGGGAGCAATGAGTGGGACTTACCGGCGATCAATGAAACTATCATTGGAATATATGGTAAGAATAAAACAGTTGAACCAACAAAACGCCGCAGTCCACCAGGAAACAACAGGTAGATAGCAGCATCTGTGTTGGGCTGGCAAGAGGGAGACCATGACCATGAAGAAAAAGGATGAACGAGGCTTGTGAGACCAACGTCCACATGTACAAGCTTCAAACCATGGGCGCGAAAAGGAATTAAAGTCACCGTGAATTTGCTTGGAAACAAGAATATCA
Source organism: Cladocopium goreaui (assembly GCA_947184155.2). Taxonomy (NCBI): domain Eukaryota; class Dinophyceae; order Suessiales; family Symbiodiniaceae; genus Cladocopium; species Cladocopium goreaui. Next base: position 115,208 of record CAMXCT020000079.1, on the reverse strand, counting down.
ACTTCGATATTTAGCAGTGAAAAACAATACCATGTGTAAATATATCTTTGGTAACTTGGAACATCGCTGGCCGCCAAGGTGCAGCACCCAACTTCGAGAGGGAGACGGAGACTTGGGGGAAGGCCGTGGCCCCAGCAGTGATCCAGAAAGTTCTTGTTGATTAAATAGTTGCCAGGTGATGCCCCCAAATATTAAATTGTTTTTTTTCAACCATCTAGCTACAGATGATATTTATAACTTATATATATATATATAGAACACACACACATATATATATATACATAAATCTGAGCTAGCTTCGTTGCGAACTTTAGCTAAGTATGGGACGCCACCTTGTGGCCAATTGGAACTTAAGCTGCGATCCCGTTGGGAAGGGGTTGGCTCAGTCGGTGGTTTCATATTTTAGTGGAGCTTTGGGGTCCGTGCAGGCGTCCTTTTTGCCAGGCAGCCTTTCGTGCTTCATCAGCGAAGATGGACTCAGAAGCCTGGGTCCGGAAATGTGGGGTCAATCCAACAAAGTTAGCCGTCAAAGATGGTGAGTCAACGCAAAATGATGATGGAATGGGGATACCATGGGGAAAGCCAATGGAGCCTTAGCATCGACAAATACGGGATTTAGTGACTGAAACAGGAGAACCATCCACAATATTGGGTTCATGGAGCTGGGACGATCTGAGAAGTCATTAGGGTATACTTGACACGACTAGAAGGTAAGACTTTAAATCCAATTCGTTCTAGATTAAACATGGGCCCAGTTAACCCACAATAGCAGAGATTAAAGACCTTGGCGCCACCTTAGCCAATCATAACAATCATGTTTTGGGGGATGGTATTTTGCTAAATAGGATATAACCAACAATTTCGGGGTTTGTTTTGAAAACGGGTTTCACCACGAGTTTACAGCAGGTCATGGCATGTAATGGTATGCAATAGGGGCGTGGATTAACACCAAACATACATAGGGAGTTTACCAACAATAAATGAGGAAATAATAGGAACACCAACATAGATGGGTTAGTCCAGAAATCACGTGTTCACCGCTCATCGGTGACAATCCTTTGCCGTTGCGATAAGGAAAATGATATCTTAAACCATTGGATGGAATGGGGTGCCCTTTCTTCGGACAAAGCCAAGTCAAACAGAGTCTGCGAAGTTCATGCATTGTGGGCACTCATACCCGGAATGAGGGGGGTACGATGCGAACATCATGGTATATACACAATGTATATATACATATGTGTTTATATTTACATGTATTTATCAAAGGAAGTTTAGGGGGAGAAACTTCCGTGTTACGGACTTTTAGAATGTCAGGGAAAGAGTTAGTCAAAGAAACAGTTAGTCAAAGAAAGAGTTAGTCAAAGAAAGAGTTAGTCAAAGAAAGAGTTAGTCAAAGAAAGAGTTAGTCAAAGAAAGAGTTAGTCAAAGAAAGAGTTCGTCAAAGAAACAGTTCGTCAAAGAAAGAGTTAGTCAAAGAAAGAGTTAGTCAAAGAAACAGTTAGTCAAAGAAAGAGTTAGTCAAAGAAAGAGTTCGTCAAAGAAAGAGTTAGTCAAAGAAAGAGTTAGTCAAAGAAAGAGTTAGTCAAAGAAAGAGTTAGCAAAGAAAGAGTTCGTCAGGGAAAGAGTTAGTCAAAGAAAGAGTTAGTGAGGGAAAGAGTTAGTCAAAGAAAGAGTTAGTCAAAGAAAAAGTTAGTCAAAGAAAGAGTTAGTCAAAGAAAAAGTTAGTCAAAGAAAGAGTTAGTGAGGGAAAGAGTTAGTCAAAGAAAGAGTTAGTCACAGAAAGAGTTAGCAAAGAAAGAGTTAGTCAGGGAAAGAGTTAGTCAAAGAAAGAGTTAGTCAAAGAAAGAGTTAGTCAAAGAAAGAGTTAGTCAAAGAAACAGTTAGTCAAAGAAACAGTTAGTCAAAGAAAGAGTTAGTAAAAGAAAGAGTCAGTCAAAGCAACAGTTAGTCAAAGAAACAGTTAGTTAAAGAAAGAGTTAGTCAAAGAAAGAATTAGTCAAAGAAACAATTAGTCAAAGAAAGAGTGAGTCAAAGAAACAGTTAGTCAAAGAAAGAGTTAGTCAAAGAAAGAGTTAGTCAAAGAAAGAGTTAGTCAAAGAAACAGTTAGTCAAAGAAACAGTTAGTCAAAGAAAGAGTTAGTCAAAGAAACAGTTAGTCAAAGAAACAGTTAGTCAAAGAAACAGTTAGTCAAAGAAACAGTTAGTTAAAGAAAGAGGTAGTCAAAGAAAGAGTTAGTGAGGGGCATTGTGATTTGCAACTCTAGGCTCGTTCCCTCACTGTAAATGGGATTGCAAGTGGTGCTGGTGGATGAGTTGCCGATGGAGTTTTGAAGGAAGTCTCGCACGAAATGCGTTTTTGAGAGATAGCAGATGCACGAAACCCTATGTTTTTTCCATACAAAGTCCGTCCCCGAACCTCGATGATCTACCTCTGCGGTGCGACGGTTGCGAGACGGTCTCGTGTGTGGTCGGATCATGTTCGGATCATGTTCGGATCATGGGAGGATCATGGGTAGGATCGGGACGAATGGGAAATGGTGGTGTAAAAGGTTTTTAGTGCAGGGGGGTCGACGACAGAATTCCATTGTGATTTGCAACTGTAGGATCGTTCCCGCATGTAAATGGGATTGCAAGTGGTGCTGGTGGATGAGTTGCCGATGGAATTCCCATTGTGATTTGCAACTCTAGGATCGTTCCCTCACTGTAAATGGGGGTGCAAGTGGTGCTGGTGGAGGAGTTGCCGATGGAGTTTTGAAGGAAGTCTCGCACGAAATGCGTTTTTGAGAGAGAGCAGATGCACGAAACCCTATGTTTTTCCATACAAAGTCCGTCCCCGAACCTCGATGATCTACCTCTGCGGTGCGACGGGTGCGAGACGGTCTCGTGTGTGGTCGGATCATGCTCGGATCATGTTCGGATCATGGGCGGATCATGGTCGGATCGGTTCCGCATTGTAAATGGGGTTTCAACTGTTTTTCGTGCATGTGTGGTCGACAGAATTCCATTGTGATTTGCAACTGTAAGATCGTTCCCGCATTGTAAATGGGGTTGCAAGTGGTGCTGGTGGATGAGTTGCCGATGGAATTCCATTGTGATTTGCAACTTTAGGATCGTTCCCGCAATGTAAATGGGATTGCAAGTGGTGCTGGTGGATGAGTTGCCGATGGAATTCCATTGTGATTTGCAACTGCAGGATCCTTCCCGCAATGTAAATGGGATTGCAAGTGTTGCTGGTGGATGAGTTGCCGATGGAATTCCATTGTGATTTGCAACTGTAGGATCGTTCCCGCAATGTAAATGGGATTGCAAGTGGTGCTGCTGGATGAGTTGCCGATGGAATTCCATTGTGATTTACAACTGTAGGATCCTTCCCGCAATGTAAATGGGATTGCAAGTGGTGCTGCTGGATGAGTTGCCGATGGAATTCCATTGTGATTTGCAACTGTAGGATCCTTCCCGCAATGTAAATGGGATTGCAAGTGGTGCTTGTGGATGAGTTGCCGATGGAGTTTTGAAGGAAGTCTCGCACGAAATGCGTTTTTTTCTCCATTTTGGCGCTAGTGATTTTCCTTCTAAAAATCCTTTTAAAAAGTGCTTCAAAATCGTCTTTTTTTCGCTCTGGCGTCGAGATCCGGTTTTGGAGCTACAATTTCCGACGCCGTTGCGCGTAGTTCTATCGTGCTTTGCAACTCAGTTCCCGCAGATCGCATTGTAATGGCTGCGTCAAGGTTGCTTCATGCTGTGGCTGCATGCGTAATACTATTGTCTTTTGCAGCTGGACTTCGTAAATCGTATTGGATTGGCTGCATGAAGGCTGCGACAGTAATTTGTCATCAGATTTTCTCCATTTTGGCGCTAGTGATTTTCTTTCTAAAAATCTTTTATTTAAAAAGTGCTTCAACATCGTCTTTTTTTCGCTCTGGCGTCGAGATACCGGTTTGGGAGATACTTATACAAAAACACCAAAAAACGACAATTTCGAAGCCATTTAGCGGCGTAGGTCTCTTGTGTTTTGCAACTCAGTTCAGCCGATCGCTTGAATGGCTGCGTCAGGTTGCTCATGATGTGGCTGCATGGTTAATACTTTGTGGGGGCGGTGTCTTTTGACAGATGGACTTCGTAAAAGTAATTGGGAGTGCTGCATGAAGGCTGCGACAGTGATTGTCAGCAGATTTCTCCATTTGGCGCTAGTAGGGGGATTTTGCCTTCTAAAAATCTTAAAAGTGCTTCAAAATCGTCTTTTTTCGCTCGGCGTTCGAGATCCGGTTTTGAGCGAGCAATTTCCGGACAGCCATTGCGCGAGGTATCTTTGGGGTGTGCTTTGCAACTCAGTCTCCGCAGATCGCATTGGAATGGCTGCGTCAAGGTTGCTTGGTGCCGCGGCTGCATGCGCAATACTATTGTCTCTTGCAGCTGGACTTCGTAAATCGCATTGGAGTGGGTGCATCAAGGGTGCGACAGTGATTAGTAGTAGTGCTGGGAATTGGTTAATGAAAGCTTAATAGATGACATATGAGAAGGGACGAGATGAGAAGAGATGAGGTGGGATAAGGTGAGAAGAGCTCAGATGAGATGAAATGTGGAGTGTGAAGAGTGCAGTGTGAAATGTGTGGGGCGTGAAGAGTGCAGTGTGAAGTGTGGAGTTTGGAGTGTGAAGGAAACAGTGAGAAGTGAGAAGTGTGAAGTGTGGACTGTGAAGTGTGGAGTGAGAAGTTTGGAGTGCAAAAGAGTGCAGTGTGAAGTGTGAAGTGTGAAGTTTGGAGTGTGAAGGAAGTAGTGAGAAGTGTGAAGTGTGGACTGTGAAGTGTGAAGTGTGAAATGTGGAGTGTGAAGTGCGAAGTGAGAAGTGTGAAGTGTGAAGTTTGGAGTGTGAAGGAAGCAGTGAGCAGTGAGAAGTGTGAAGTGTGAACTGTGAAGTGTGAAGTGTGGAGTGTGAAGGAAGCAGTGTGAGAAGTGAGAAGTGTGAATGAAGTGTGGACGGGTGAACGGGTGAAAGGGTGGGAGTGTGAAGTGGCGAAGTGAGAAGTGTGAGAGTGTGAAGAGTTTGGAGTGTGAATGAAGAGGAAGCAGTGAGGGAGGGTATGAAGTGTGGACTGCGAAGTGTTGAAGTGGGAAGGTTTGAGTGTGAGTGCGAAGTGAGAAGTTGGGGAAGTGTGAAGTTTGGAGTGTGAAGGAGCAGGAGAAGTGAGAAGTGTGCAGTGTGGACGTGAAGTGTGAAGTGTGGAGATGTTGAAGTGCGAAGTGAAGAAGTGTGAAGTGTGAGTTTGGAGTGTGAAGGAAGCAGGGAGAAGTGAGAAGTGTGAATGTGGAATGCGAAGGTTAGAGTGTGAGGTTGGAGTGTGAAGTGTGAAGTGAGAAGTGAGAAGTGTGAAGTGTGAAGTGTGAAGTGTGAAGTGTGAAGTGCGAAGTGAGAAGTGTGAAGTGTGAAGTTTGGAATGTGAAGGAAGCAGTGAGAAGTGAGAAGTGTGAAGTGTGGACTGTGAAGTGTGAAGTGTGGAGTGTGAAGTGCGAAGTGTGAAGTGTGGAGTGTGAAGTTTGGAGTGTGAAGGAAGCAGTGAGAAGTGAGAAGTGTGAAGTGTGGACTGTGAAGTGTGGACTGTGGAGTGTGAAGTTTGGAGTGCGAAGAGTGCAGTGTGAAGTGTGGAGTGCCAAGTGTGGAGTGTGAAGACTTTGCTTCGTCTCTCGTTGAAAAAAGAAGCCGCTTGTCGAGGGAAGGACACAGTCGGGACAGGCTGGCGTCGAACTATAGGTCATTTATTCTTGGGAAACTTCCGCCGCCGGCTTGCCCGGGTCTATGTTATTTATATAGTTTTTTTGGGGGGACCCCACGATTCATCAAGTTGACGTTTTTCTACATCTATACATCTAAATATATAAATATATATATATAGAGAATTGTATGTGTATTTTCATGCATATGTATACATATGTATATATATATATATATTCTGATCTTTTGCTATAAACGGTGCTATATAGTTTATGTATACATATACTGACATATACTGACCATTTTTCTTGTTGTCATCTGCCCATGTCACTAGGTCTCTTGGAACAAGGGGATACGGGAACAGGTCAATACCTGTCCTTTTTGGGGGAGAATGAATATCCACCCACAACTGCTCGCAATTCTGGCTGCAAAAATTCACTGTGCCAGGTCTTTACTAAAAGCAATGCTCACATGCCAACGCTGATCAAAAACCAACGTATGACTTTTGATTTTCGACTGAACCAGCCAACATGCACTTTGCCGAGCAAATAGCCGGCTTTGTTCGTGCTACCCGCAGGCATGGTGAAAAGACAGCTGTGAACTGGGATGGCTCAGATCATCTCCAGATATTTTTGATGTTGGCGTGTGAATGGTTTAGTAGTTTAACAGTACTAATTGGTGCTTGGCTGCCATTTGTTTCTATGTATTTCCTTCTATTTTAGAGAGGGATGATTCCCAATCAATCAACTCACCCATGTCTTTCCCTTTGGATCAACCCCCTGAAAAGAAACAAAAACGCTAGACCGAGTCAGTTTGCTGTCATCCAGTTTGCTGGGGAACTTGCTACGAATTTGCCACATCAATGTACCCAATTTTTGAAAATTGTTTCAGTGACTTTTGCCATTTGGAATGGCGCTGTGAATTTCAGGAATGGCCAATTCTCTTTTTGGGCCTCAAAATGGTGCATATAACTAGACGACGGTTGGCCCGAGAGCGAAAAAACACGTTTTTCAAGCATCTCTGAGTATGGTAGTCGTAAAAAATAGTCGGTGAATGGTTGGTGAAGTTTATATGAGCTATGGCAGGATTTGGCGTGAAAAAAGGTAAGATTGATCAAGAAGAGAATATTTCGTAAAGGGCATCAGATGACATGTGTCTTACAACCACAGAGAGAAAGAGGGGGGAGAGATAAAGAGAGAGAGAGAAAAAAAAAGAGAGAGAGAGAAAGAGAAAGCAAGAGAGAGAGAGAGAGAGAGAATGAAAGGGGGAGGTAGAAAGAAAACATGGAGAAATGTAATGTGAGCAACAAAAGTGCACAGGAGGCTCGGTACCATGAGTCTGCGAATGACATGTGCTATCTCATTTTATTATGGTAATTCCCACACACATTGCGGAAAAAGGCTCGGCACCATCATTCCGTGAACGCGAAGAAACGCGAAGCTTTTATACAGAGACGCTTTTACACACAGAAGCTTTTACACATAAACACTTTTGCACACAGACGCTTTCACACAGAGACGTTTTTCACGCACACACACACAGACGCATTTCCACACAGACACTTTTACACGCAAACACTTTAACACACAGACGCTTTTATACACAGACACTTTTACACACATACGCTATTACATGCAGATGCTTTTTTACCGACGCACACACACTTTCACACACAAACGCTTTTACACACAGACGCTTTTGCACACAGATGCTTTTCCACACAAACGCTTTTACACACAGAAGCTTTTACACACAGACGCTTTTCCACACAGACCCTTTTACACACAGACGCTTTTACACACAAACACTTTTACACACATACGCTTTTACACACGGACGCTTTTACACGCAAACACTTTTACATACAGACGCTTTTACACACAGACGCTTTTACACTCAGACACTTTTACACACAGACGCTTTTACACTCAGACACTTTTACACACAGACGCTTTTCCACACAGACTCTTTTACACACAGACGCTTTTACACACTTTTACACAGAGACGCTCACAAAGCGCGGCACCACTGGGTGAAAGGGTTACGGTTGATCAAGTAAAATCGCAATTTTTCCTCAATTTTTGACGTCCAACGACCATTTCGCGCGTAAGGGTTGCCATTGACCAAGTAAAATCGCATTTTTTCCTCAGTTTTTGACGTCCAACGTCCATTTCGTGCGAAAGGGTTGCGATTGACCAAGTAAAATCGCATTTTTTCTTCAGTTTTTGACGTCCAACGTCCATTTCGTGCGTAAGGGTTGCGATTGACAACTCAAAGTCGCAATTTTTCTTCAGTTTTTGACGTCCAACGTCCATTTCGTGCGAAAGGGTTGCGCGGACACCTCAAAGTCGCAATTTTTCCTCAGTTTTTGACGTCCAACGTCCATTTCGTGCGTAAGGGTTGCGATTGACACCTAAAGTCGCAATTTTTCCTCAGTTTTTGACGTCCAACGTCCATTTCGTGCGAAAGGGTTGCGCGGGACACCTCAAAGTCGCAATTTTTCCTCAGTTTTTGACGTCCAACGTCCATTTCGTGCGAAAGGGTTGCGATGGACACCTCAAAGTCGCAATTTTTCCTCAGTTTTTGACGTCCAACGTCCATTTCGTGCGAAAGGGTTGCGTTTCGTGGCGCTCCGGCGGCACCGCCCCCGCCTTAAGAGAGAATAGAAGAAGAGCGAGAGGAGATCTGCAGCTGTGAGGGTGTGAAGATGTAGATCTGCAGATGTGAGGGTGTGAAGATCTAGATCTGCAGATGTGAGGGTGTGAAGATCCAGATCTGCAGATGTGAGGGTGTGAAGATCTAGATCTGCAGATGTGAAGGTGTGAAGATGTAGATCTGCAGATGTGAGGGTGTGAAGATGTAGATCTGCAGATGTGAGGGTGTGAAGATGTGAAGATCCAGATCTGCAGATGTGAGGGTGTGAAGATTCAGATCTGCAGGTGTGAGGGTGTGAAGATCCAGATTTTTGCAGGTGTGAGGGTGTGAAGATGTAGATCTGCAGATATGAGGGTGTGAAGATGTAGATCAGCACATGTGAGGGTGTGAAGATGTAGATCTGCAGATGTGAGGGTGTGAAGATGTGAAGGTGTGAAGATCTAGATCTGCAGGTGTGAGGGTGTGAAGAAGATCTGCAGATGTGAAGGTGTGAAGATGTAGATCAGCAGATGTGAAGGTGTGAAGATGTAGTATAACGGCTGCTTTTTTACGAAGAACCCTTCGCAGGCGCTCTCGGGAAAAATGGGCGAGTATCCCAAACTGCAGTTTCATTAGGATACGATGATCATGTGTTTGCTGGCACGGGACGGAACCCCCTCTCACACAAATCCATATGTTGTATTATGGGCAAGTGTGTTTGGTTGCTGGAAGTTGCACTAACAAGTTTAAATCACCATGAATTACCATTGAGAACCATTGATTGCCATTCATAATTTCAACCCGGGATTAATAGACCATGGTTTATTAATTGGGGGGTACTCCCAATTAAACAGACTAGGGGTTTATTAATCCAGGGTTGACATTAACCATGAATAACTTAGAACCACTTGAGCCCCCCATTGAATTAGCTTTTTTTTTGGGGGACAGCCGCCCCATTTCCGGACTGCTCCGCAAGACTTTGGTTCAAGAGGCCAAGATTGGGCACCAAATGGCATTGCCCAGACTCCAGGACATCATTTGCCCAAAATCAACCCATTTCCTCAGGCTAAGTCATCATGTTGATCCATGGTTACATGGTCAAATTTCAAAAAAAAACATGTTAAATCCATCATGTTAAAAATCATCATGTTTATCCATCATCATGTTAAATCCGGGCCCAAAAATCCAAAAATGGTCCATTTTCCATGGCTATTTACACTTCAACGGGTTTTTTTTCCGATGGCGATGGCAGAGATGAAGCTCTTCCAGGGTGACTTAGCCATGGCCTTGGAGCCGCAATCTCTGGCTGAGCTCTTGGCGCAGGAAGCGCCATGGCCCCATGGCCATGGCCGAATCTCCCCATCCAAAATATGAATTAAATCATAAATGGATCCATATATATATATAGAGATAGATAGATAGGTATAATGGTATAGAGGTGTGTGTGTGTGTATTTATCGATGCGTTTATGTGTTTCACTATCATCATAATAATATTATTATTGTTATATATGTTATTATACATATGGATATAATACCCTCTACTACGAAGTGTCTAAGATCCCCCCTCGGATAAGTCCCAGGGTTCTAGAATGGGGATCCTAATATACATATGTATGTATTTACGTATATAATGCAATCTTAATGTTAATGTTAATGTTAACGTTATGTTATGTAATGTAATGTAATATATGTAAATTCCCGCGCCAAACCATGGTCCCTGATGGGGATGTCTAATGCTACGGGAAAAGGGTTAATTGGGCTACATCCTTGTGATTTTTTTCATGGAAACATGGATGTATAGATTTGGATCTATAACCGTTTTCCCTTCATGCAGCATACTTTCCAGAAACCCTCGGTTCGGTGCTGACCCTTCATTTTGGGGTCCCCAAACAGTTGGAAATAGTTCATATCAGGGGATTTGATACCAACATCAAGAAATCCTTGCTATTCCCAGATTTTTTGGCTGAGTTATTTGCTGAGTTATCTTTAGATTTCGTCCCAAAACTGGCGATATGTCTTTGGTTCACCGTGGTTCACCAGGACATCCGGAAGCTGATGATCCTCGAGCCCAAGGAGAGCAGCAAGGCGGCCAAAGCGAACTCGCTGGCATTGCTGGCTGCAGGGACCAATCTTGTCTATGGTTTCGTTCCTGGGCGGAAAACATGGGAAAACTCCAAAACGTGGGGGAAAACAGCAGGTAACGTCATTTTCCAAGGTCGTCTTTTGATGGCCCTAGTAAATTTCAAAAAGAATGCACTAAGTTGGCATAACATCGTCCATTTTGAAGGTCAAATCCATCTTTACCTCAGTCTATTTTTTTCGTTGGTTGAAACCGGTCGCACGTTTTTCGTTTTTTTTCCCAGGTGGCCCCGGAAAGACGGCTGTATGGGGCTGCCCTCAATTTATTGACATAGGAAAACATCAGAGCTGCCCCTGGAGCTAAGGCAAGGGTTGGGTTAGTTGAGCTAGAACTCGAAAGATTTGGAACATGTTTGAGAAGAGGACAGGTTTCTATGGGTTTATATGGAGTTTCTAAGGGTTTCTAAGGCACCACAACAACCATCCCCAGAGGCTTCAGTGAAGCCTTCAGCTGTGTCGACTTCGTCGACTTCGTCGTCGAGCAGCGTGGCGAGTTTAGGTGGTGGCCTATCAGGGCCCATTTATGGGCTAAATGGGCCCTGTATTGCTTCAGCTGGTTCAGTTGGTTCAGTAGCCATCTATTCCACACTTATCATATCCATGCATCAAGTGACTTAAGTGAATTCGCCTTGTTAAACACCAAGTGAGCTACGGGGAAACACCAAGTGGACACCGAACTGAAGATTGCGGATGATTGGATGGAAACGGCCCAGAACCCAAGGGTTTTTCTGGGTCAACCAATTGGATGATCACCCAAAAAATACACCAACAACGCGTAAAACTATGTAAAACTGAGATACGAAGGGAAAGATAGGTGACATGAGGGTATAGTATGTAATTTGGGTAATGATGAAAGTTAGTGACATGGATCAACCATTAAAACTCCTCTGAGGAAAGTGGCTCTCTTGCAGATGGGGTTGTCACCTAACCAGCTGATTTTTTTTGGGTAGGGGAACAAACATTGGTATTATTGGCCATACGTACTCTCCAGTATTACATTGTATGGTGGGATATGGTGGGAACACTAAAAATGACCATTTTGCGATGTGTTGATGATTGCGATGTTCAATTCCCATCTCATTTCGCTGCCTATCTGGCCTATCCTGTTGGACACCCTGTGGCGATGTCCCGAAGAATGCACTGGGTACCTGCATTATGCGCATACTGCGTTCTGCTTTCCAAAAAGTTGACCCAATTATAGTTCCTATGTTCCTCATAGATTCATAGCTTGTTTGTTTGTGGCAGTTAAGAGATGTTAAGAGTAATCTCTCTCTGGATTGACCCTGCCGGAGTCCCTAAAGCCTTTAAATTGATGTTGGATTCCACTTGTTGTTTGATTTATGTTCAGTTGGTTGGTCATGATTTGTAGGTTGAAAACATTCTGGCAGGCCCAATGCCACAAACCATACCCCATTGGGGGCGCGCATTTTTCATCTTGCATCCAAGTATCCAACATGTTATTTAAAAAAACAACATGGCGTGCACTTCTCAGCTGCATGTAGCTGTTTTTTTGGTCCCATCAACCAGTAGTGGTGCTTTCAAGCACGTTTATGTTGATGATGCATGGAACGTGGCACCGCAAAGCAAACGGATGTTTGAATGGCTGATCCTTTTCTCCCAAAATCCTTTGATTGATCATGTTTTCCTTTGATATCAATATATCAATCAATATCTTTCCACATGTTTCCCTCATGTTGGAACAAACCTAGTGTTTTTTCCCAGGTTTCAACCTGCTGATATATGAGCCTCGCATCTTTATACGACCTCTTGAACGTGACAGGCACGGCAGGAAAACTCATTGCCTTGGATATGTTGTTTGGATATGTCAAGGCAATGATGTTTGGTTTTCCAACATGTTAGTTTTCTATGAGGGAATCCATGTTTGGCAATCCTTAAAAAATAATCAAAGAAAACGCTGAAAAAAAAACGTACATATGTCATATGTGAGCACGGTTTTCTGACATATGTCAATGCCAGTCTGTTTCTTGCCACTTTGTTTGTTATTTTTTGTGCAGTTCATGGATGGTTTCTGGCTGTTGTTTTAACGGAGGCCCGAATACCAGACAGAAAAGGTTCTGTGCCTGACAGAGGATCCCGATAAACTGGGGGAGTTCTTGAGGTGAAACATGGTGAAAGTGCTGATGTTTTTTAAGGTGAGTTGACCACTTAAAATGAATATATATGTATATATATATATATGGATAAATTGGATAAATGTGACATGTATAATATATAATTATATATATGGATGACCTGGCTGGCCTTGATAGTTTTTTTATTTTCAAACATCCCAAACTAAACAACAAACCGATGTTTCAAGTGGGATGGCCCAACCTTCGGAATTGGAAGTTCTTAGGAGTTGGCACGCAAGCACACAGTGGACACACAGTTGCATGAACATATGAATACAAGTTGGATAGATGTAAACGCACATGAATAATTGCGAATGCACATGCATACATTATAGGCATACATATGCAGACATGTGAATACAGAAAAAAAAACGTCGATCATTCATTTTGCACAAACCGTGAGAAAACCAGAAAGTTAAGAGGGAACCAAAACTATGGCGAGTCCCAGTTGATCCCAGTTGGCCAATTCGTTTTTTCACGTATCAGCTGGCATTGTTTTCGTGGCACTGGCTGATTTATATAAAGAGGATCCCCTGCCATTTTCCCGGACAAACCAACTGAATACTCGGGGAAAACACATCGAAGATTTTCTTGATTATGTTGTGGCCATGAAAATCAGCAAATGCCATTAGAACCACGTTCAAAAAATTGCCTAGAATTGGAGGTTGTCGCATGTGGTCGCAATTTACCAGTTTGATTTCTGATGGCAAGAGCCAAAGTGTTCCGCATTTTTCCAAATTCCGATGTCGAAATCGATCCATTTAAGGTCATAAATATCGAAAAAGTGTATCACCACAATGTCACATTTTACAAGTTATACATACATACATACATACATATATATATATAACATATGGCCCTTTTATCGTTGTTTAATAGGTATTTCCATGCTAATTATAGGACTGGTTTCCCCAAATTGGCATCCCATGGCATATCCCGAGTCGCCAGGAGGAGAAGAAGCAATTGCACAAGCGCCCGTCCCGCCCCGGAGCTCCGGACCTCCGACAGTCCCTCCTGGACGACATGACGTCGCTGGCACGGCGCTTTTTACCACCCAAGACACTTTGCGAAGTCTTTTTGGTATGTTTGAGTGGAAAAGAACATGAAAAATTGATGTCATATGTGTTGAGTTTCACCTCTTCATATTTGTGAATCTGTTTGGGGGTAAAAATGCAGATTCTGGGCGTTTTTTGCAGTTTTGTTTCGTGCTTTTGTGGCGAGGGTTAGATACATGTATGGATGCAAATATGTGAGAGAGACTTGTACATAAATTGAATGATTACATTAAAAGGAAAAATAATGAATGTGTGTTTTCAACTGCTCTCAGTGTGTGCAAGATGTGAATGAACGTACAACACTTCCCACTCTAAACATCGAACCTTTTTTTGCAGCATTGGCCCATTCAAAAACCCAGAAAATGTGCAAGCCTTTAGATCTTCCGGCCCCCATTTTGGCCACATCGGTTTTCCATGGTTTTCCATATGTCCCATCTTTGGATGGCGAGGAAACACGGCTCTACCCTGAAGCTCATGGGCAAAATGTTAGCGGAAGCAGACGATTTCTGGCCGGTGCCCGTGGACGACAATCCTGAGGTCCAGGAGATCCTGTCGGCGGTGATTGCCTTTAAGGAACCCGGGCAGCGGAGATTTTAGGGATGGGTAATGGGCTATGACATGCTATGACTAGTATCATTAAATGATGATTTCTGGAAACGCTCTGTGATAGATCTGATAGCTTAGTGAACATTTCTGTGTTTAATTCATGAACCACCGAAGATGGATTTAAATTTTTGCAGGGCATCTACAGCTGATGATACTGACGTTCATGTGTTCTATCGGAATCTTTTTGTGTTCAAAATGTTTTGTTGATTAATTACGCCGTTTTCTTTGGTAATCTCAAGTCCCGTTTGTTGTCAAGGGCGTGCGGATATTTTCCTCATACGAAAGAGTCCACGCATCGCCTGAACTTGTAGTTTGATAGTGGTTCCCACAAACCTGACGCTGATAAAGGAAGCGTGTGGCCGCTTGTTGACCTTGCAAAAGTATTTTTGGGGAATGAATGAATATCAACGAGATGTAGCTTGCAAGCTTGAGAAATTTAGATTTCACCATGGAAAAAAATGAAGAATTCAGCATCCGGATTTTTTTCCAAACCTAGACTCAGCGTGTGATGTGTTACTAAATGTACCCTCCGGTCTAGAAATTTTTGGTACTACAGTAAGAATATCTTCATGTACCCTCTGGTTATTTAACATAGCCATGGTATAGATGGCCCATAGAAATAGATGGTTTACCTATTAAAAATTGGGATTTTCCATGGCAAACCGTTAGTCATAACCAGTTCGCCAAAATCCAAGGAACTGACTGCGTGGTATGTTCATCGACCAGCGAAATCAGCTCAAGGTCGGGTCCATGACGGTCCTCTAAGTTGGGCTTCAACATGGACCATGAAAAAACCGGTGGTTTAACCGAGTTTAACCCAAAAAAAACAGGTGCTAACTCAGAAATGATGTGGAATCATCAGTGATTTATGACCCGTTTCATGTTGTTTTGTTGTAACTAGGCCACCGATTGGATGTATGATTGATATACCTTGGGATTCATTTTGTTGCCCTTGAAGGGCAGCCAAAATGCTGATTGAAATGTATTGAATGAATTACAAGAACAAAGAAATAAAATAGGGATGCTACTAGTTGGAGGCTTTGTCCGAAAATGTTGGCTTTTTAACCAGTTTAAGCAACAAAACATTGGGAAACTGACGGATAAAATAGCTATGGGGATAGCATCTCGATGCTGTTTTTGTTGGGCTCAACAATTGGGAAATTAATTCCAACAAGCTACCCTCTGGTAATTTAACGTAGCTAATTATTGAAAATGACCATTTATAGTGAGTTTTCCCATTAAAAATGGTGATTTTCCATAGTTATGTTAATTTACCAGAGGGTACATGCGAATCATAAAAATGTGGCTACAGCCGGATTCGTTATTTGGACAGTTGTCATAGCAACTAACTGATCGGTTGCCATCGTTGGGGGGGAAATACCAGTCTTGCAGTTTTCAACATGCAGCTTATCGAAGATTGGCAGTTGTTGTTTTCAATTTGGGTCTGTCTGACACTGGGATTACCCGAAAGGAAATCGAAACTGCAAATAGCAGAAACTCCGTAAGATTTTTGGATAGCGCTTCTCACACAAACCAACGGACATAACGGACAACAAGCAATAAGTAATCTTTGAAGACAAACCAAATAATTATTCCATTGGTAAACCCATCAGAAAACGCGGGATGTAAAGGGTACAATGTGGCTAGTTGGTGATATGGTTCGCCAAGTTTCATTGGTATATTAGCTTGATATTGCTGTTTGAAGGATGTAGCAAAAGCACAGTTTCCCAAGTAAAATGGTGACTGCAAATGGTGAGTTTGTCATTTCTATGTGGATTGATTGATTTTTTTTTGCCATTCATAAGTGGGTTGCAAGCCCGCAAAAACGAACAATCAGATTCTGCAGTATAGAGTGATCCTGGAATTATCGAATTGTCCTCGCTGTGTTGCTCGCTATTTCAGAGGGAAGTTGGTTTGAAACCTTGTTGAAATCATTTTACAGGGAACACGTGCAGGTTTTGTCCATGGTTTTGATTGGAAAGGCAGTCCTTTCCTTTGAAACGTCCTGGGAAACGATCATCCGTTGTATTTCACATAGGGGCCTAGAGATCCCCCTGCCAATTGGCATAGGGTTGAAAAAATATTGAAGGCATCAAAAAATAAATATTTAAGGCATCAATTTTTAAAATAGATATTTAAGGAATCAAAAAAAATAAATATATATATAATATATATATAATATATAATATATATATATATATTATATATATATAATATATATATATAATATATATATTCATTGTTCCTGCGCTGGTGCAGTGTTTTGGCCCTTTTTTGCCATGTTCAAATCTTGTGGTCTTTGAATCTCCCGGCTCCAGTCCTCTCCCTTGGTCGCCTGGTCCCTTGGTCCTTTGTTCCCTTGGCCCTCCGGTCTTCTGGTCCCTCGGTCCTTCCGTCCTTTGGTGACTCTAGTGCCTTAAAACATGTTGAAGAAAACCCTTGATTCAACCAACCGCAAAAAATCTTAAATCAGCCTAAATAACCCCTAAACCACCCCCCAAGCCAAAGCAAGTCTTAAACGAACCCTAAACCAACCCTCAATCAGCCCTAAACTAACCCCAAATAAACCCTAAACAAACCCTACATAAACCCTATAAACGAAACCTAAACGAACCTTAAATAAGTTGTAAGCGAAACCAAAACGAACTTTAAACAAATCGCAAATAATCCCTAAACCAACCCCAAATAAACCCTAAGCCACGACCTAAGCAATACAGAAATAATATGGAATAGTTGACAAATAGTAGGGACACAAAAGGGAAATAATAGAAAATAATAGGGAAATAATAAGGAAATAATAGGGAACCAATAGGGAAATAATAGGGAAACAATAATCAATAAGGGAATAATAATTAGGGAAACAATGAGGAAATAATAGGGAACCAATAAGGAAACAATAGGGAAATAATAGGAAAAAAAATGGAAATAATATGGAAATATATGGAAAAAATAGGGGAAAAAAGGGAAACAATGGGGAAATAATATGGAAAAAATAAGGAATTAATAGATAAATAATAGAAAAATAATAGGGAAATAATAGGGAAACAATAAAGAAATGGTAAGGAAATAATAAGGAAACACAGGGAAAAATAATAGGGAAACAATACGGAAATTATAGGGAAATAAAAGGGAAACAATAAGGACATAATAGGGACATAATAGATAAATAATAGTGAAATAAAATGGAAAGAATAGGGAAACAAGAAAATAATAGGGAAATTATAGGGGAAGAATAGGGAAATAACATGTAAATAATAGGGAAATAATATGTAAACAGTAGGGAAATAATGTCGAAATAGTAGGGAAATAATAGGAATTAGGGAAACACTTAATAATAGGGAAATACTAGAGAATAATAAGGAAACAATAGGGAAATAACAAAGAAATAATAGGCAATTAATAGCGAAATAAACTGAAAATATACGGAAATAAATAGGGAAACAACAAAGAAACAATAGGTAGATATAGGGAAACGACAGGTAAATAATAGGGAAATATTAGGGAAGCAATTTGGGAAATAATGCTGAAATAATAGTGAAATAATAGGGAAACAATAAGGAAATAATATGGAAATAATGAGGAAATAGTAGGAAAACAATAGGGAAATGATGAAAATAATAGGGAAACAATATTGAAATACTAGGGGAGACAATAGGACATAATGAGGAACCAATATGGAAATAATAGGGGAAAAATAAGTAACCATAGTGAAATGATAGAAAATGATAGGGAAATAATGGGGAAACAATACGGAAATAAAAGCGAAATAGTAGGGAAACAATAGGGAAATAATAGGAAAATAGTCGGGAGATAGTCGGAGATAATAAGGAAATAATAGGATATAGGGAAATATAGGGAACTAATAAGGAAACAATAGGAAATAATAGCGAAATAATAGGAACCAATACGGAAATAATTTGAGAAATAATAGGGAAGCAATAGGGAAATAATAGGGAATCATAGGGAAACAAAAAGGGAAACAATAATGAAATAATAAGGAAATAATAGGGAAATAATATGGAAATATATGGAAATAATAGGGAAATAATAGAGAAATATGAGGGAAATAATATGGAAATATATGGAAATAATAAGGAAAGTAGGGAAGTAATAGGGAAATATATGGAAATAATAGGGAAGTAATAGGGAAATAATAGAGAAATATGAGGGAAATAATATGGAAATATATGGAAATAATAGGGAAAATAGGGAAGTAATAGGGAAATGCTATAGAAATATATGGAAATGATGAGGAAACAATAGGTTAATAATAGGGAAATAATAGAGACATATGAAGGAAATAATATGGAAATAATAGGGAAACAATAGGGAAATAATAGAGAAATATGAGGGAAATAATATGGAAATATTTTGAAATAATAGGGAAGCAATAGGGAAATAATGGGGTGCTTTATTTGTTTTTAGGTTATTTCAAACCTTAGTCTCTTAAATTTGGATTCCTGTTGATTTCATATGTCCAGGGAAAGAACTATGGAAAGAACTATGTAGCAATCCATGGAAATAAGGGGTGTTTCCACTAAAAATGTCACCCAATGAAGAAACCCACCACTTTGAAAGAGAAACCCACCACTTTGAAAGGGAAACGCATTGCTCCAAGTTCTTGGACAAAAAACCTTTCAACATCAAGTTAGATGTTACATACAAATTTCGTATTTGAAAATATTGGTCCGTAAGTTGGAAAGGAAAACAGTATACAACAATATACAACATCTGTGTAATTCGGGGCCCCATATTTCTTCAAAAAGGAGAACACCAAAGAATGCATGTGCGCAAGCCCCAACTAGAAAAGAGAACTCATAAAAACAATATTACGATGTGACCCTGTATACTGTAAAATTGGTTAACTAGTGCATTGATGAGTGTATGTATGGCTGTGTGCTCATGTGCATGGATGAACTGCAAATGCAAATCCACAGTTTTTAAGTATTGTTTTCGGTGCTGCGAAGACCACGGTAAAACTTAGGTAAAACATGGTGAAACAAATTTATCAACTGCAAACGGAATCCTACGTATTTGTAGCAGATCAAAGATGTGTTACTGCATTTCTGTCGCTACGTTGTTGTGCATTGGTCCGTAGCAGTGTTGCAGTAACAGATTACAATCATTATAAATATGTCATTTTATCCAAATACAACGCTTAAACTTTATTGTTGCGTTTTATACAAACAAACCCCGTCGATATACTTCCAAACTTTCAAACATACACGAACAAACAAGAACATATAATTCATCTAAAAACTCAAACAGTCTTATATAAATCATAAATACAAAGCAAGTAAAGTAAAGCAAACATCAAAAATATACTTATAAAGTGTTAAACAGTTGAAGTCAAATCGAGAAGTAAAGTCAAAATTATGTTACAAGTTAAAGGTTCTAAGTTTTAGTTATAAGTTGTAAGTTCAAAGTTAAAAAGGTTACAAAGTTATAAGTTACACGGTTTTTAGTGTCAAGTCATAGCTAGAAGCTCTAAGTTGTAAATTAACAGTTCTAACATGTTATAACAATGTGTTTCAATTTTAAAACAGTTCCTAAACCTTATAAATTGATTTATTGAAGTTTGATAGTCAAGAGTTATGGATTATGAGTTGTATTTTACAAAGTAGCTATAAGCTACAAGTGTGTATATTTGGTTTTATCAAGTTATATACAAGTATAAAAGTAAGTTAACATATAAGCCATTATTTGGGGTTTGCAGAACGGTTCGGAACGGTTCCGGGGATTTCCCCAGAACGGTTCGGAACGGTTCCGGATACTTCCAAAACCTCAGAACTATTTAGAACTATTTAGAACGGTTCCGGAACGGTTCCGGATTCAAAGCCTATAGACCCCAGAACGGTTCGGAACGGTTCCGGAGACCTCCATATAATAGCATATGTTAACTTGTATAATAGCATATTTTGACTATATAATTATTTTACTTTAATACATAGAGTTTGAACAAATAAACACATACTAGTACCATAAGCAATGATGATTCAACACAAGCGATACTTTCAAACGGATATTTCAATACAAACTACACAGTTGTATGATTTTGTTAGAAAAGATTCCACAGAACAGTTTTCAAGACAGGTAAGATTTTGAAAGGGGCCACGCCTTCCATGAACAAACAGCTGAGAAACTTCCAGCCTTTTGTAGTCTACATCCAGTTTCACCTTCTCCCTTGTGCTCAGCATGCCTTTGCACTGCCTGTTCAAAGACTTAGGCGGAGAAGTTGCCTTCCCTTTGTCGTTTTTCTGATTCCTTTCTCTTGTGGCCTTGGCCCTTGGAGCCACAGGGCGGCTCTTTGGAAGGTTTTGAAAATGCGAAACAGGAGGAACTGCTCTTGACCGTTTTTTGGGGGGGTTTGGAAGCTGTGGAGAAATATTTCCGTGCAAAGTTGAGGTCTGCAGCACCGTTCCGAACCGTTCTGGAGGTCTGCAGAACCGTTCCGAACCGTTCTGGAGGTCTGCAGAACCGTTCCGAACCGTTCTGGAGACCTCTGCGCTAAGAAAATTGTCACGTAAATTGGTTCTCTGTGCCAAGAATCCCGGAATAGGAAGGCACGGACAAGGTTGAGCCATTCCGGATGCATTAGTCCCAACCTGAAAGTAACCCATCATCACCCTCAAGAACCCCACCGCTAGCGCTATATATATATTCTGAAAAGTATCAAATCATGGTCCAAGAAATTATCGGCAGCTATATGCAATATAGTTTGTTTCTTGTATGGGTAGTAGCACGGTAGTAGCAACAGTCTTGCCAGAGTGACAAAATACCAACAATATAGCCTGGATGTTGCACTGCTGCCGCTACTGCATATTTTTGATCCATCCAGAACTGGTGGGGAAAAAGACAGCAATGGGAATGCAGCCAACAACCAGCATTGCCTTTGTTCTTTTTTTGAAAAGGGAAATCACATAATCCCAACAGCCTGAACACATTGCAGAAGCCAGCTCAGCGCGCCCAAACACATATGGACTGCCTTCCAAATAATTGAAATTACATATTGATAGAATTCGACTTCAGCGCCTGTTCCTTCCACCTAAGTATTTCTCCAATTGCGCTTAAACCGCCTGAATCTTCCCTCAAACAAATGCAGCATCATAAATTAAACCCACTATCTGTATGCGGGTTGTGTATTTATTCAAGGTTTCAAGTATTTGGGGCAAGGTTGTTAAGTCATCAAAGCTGAATTTAGCCCAGTCTCACACTAGAAAATTAATTAGCTGCAAATAGAATTCCACTTCGGCGTTTGTTTCTGTCGCCTGAGTATGTCTCCCATCTTGAAGGGAAAGCAAACCATATTTTCACCCAAATGCCAGCCCCAGACTAGAATTTGGAATGCATAATTTACTTAAGCGCACATAGAATTCTACTTAGGCGTCAGCTTGTGACGCCCAAGCAAAATTCTATTTGCGCCTAAGTAGATCATGGATTATGTTTTCCAACAGCCCCAGGCTAGATTTCTATTTGCGCATGAGTAGATTATGAATATAAATTATGTCTTCCAACAGCCCCAGACTAGAATTTGCAAGACATGGTCTGATAAGGCGCAAATAGTAATAGAATTCTACTTAGTTGTCAGTTCGTGACGCCTAAGCAGAATTCTTTTTGCGCCAAAGTGGATTATGAATTATGTCTTCCAACAGCCCCAGACTAGAATTCTATTTGCGCCTAAGTAGATTTTGACTATGAATAATGTCTTCCAACAGCCCCAGGCTAGAATTTGGAAGACATGGTCTAATAAGGCACAAATAGTAAAAGAATTCTACTTAGGCGTCAGTTCGTGACGCCTAAGCAGAATTCTTTTTGCGCCCAAGTAGATTATGATTTTTGTCTTCCAACAGCCCCAGGCTAGAATTTGGAATGCATAATCTATCTGGCGCAAATAGAATTCTACTTAGGCGTCAGTTCGTGACGCCTGAGTAGAATTTTATTTGCACCTAAGATTACCTAAGTAGATTTAGTCTTCAAAAGAAAGACCGAAACATAAGTTCACCCCAATCTCACAATCAGAATTTTATATCTATAGACTGTGGATCAGATAGGTATAAAGTATCCATGGCAAGTTTTTGTTATTAGCAAAACTGAATTCATCACCGGTCCACAATACAAATTCAATTTAGGTCAAGTACTTCACGACTTTTAGTGCACCTCCAGATTGATGAATCTGGATGTGTCCTCGCTGTGTGCATTGTTTTGTTACTTTACTTCTTCAAAAGCTTGCTAATTTTCCCTTGACATGGTTTCTAACATCACCTTCTATAAGATATCCTTATTGCCCTGGTTTCTTCCATAGTCCCTTCCATAGTTCCCTCCATGGTCCACAAGGCCCACAGGTTAAGAGGCTAAAATTTGAAATAATTTGTAGGTGTTTAATTTGATCTTTATTTGTTGTTTATTTATCATAGTGTTTATTGTTTGTTTATTTCTGCTTGTTGGGAGGAGCCGGTGTTTCTGTGGGTTCCTGATTCTATAGAGGGTGGGGGCTGCTTTTCTGTTGGCGAGTTCCTGTTTCATAGAGGGGGACAGCTGTCTGTTGATTTTTATTTAGCAACCAAAAACCAAGTATTCAAACCAATGTAAAACAACGAAGAAGAAATCACAATGAATCAAAAAAATATCTGCGTTGCATTTTTTTGTCTTGGCCTGTTTCGTGCTGAACCTCTGTCAGATGCCCTGCACACGGCTCTTTTCAATCCATATTATCTACTTTCCTCTCCAGACTTTCGTCTGCAGATTTTGATGGTTTTAGAACGTTTTAGATATCCTTTAAATGGTTTTGATGATTTAAAGATATTACTTTAAATAGTTTTGGTTTGAGCCCATAGGGTTCAGGAACAGTAGGACAAAGAAAAGTTTCATGTTAAATACCCTCAAAATCATTGTAATCCTAGGTCCTACATACAGTAGTTACCATGATTCCTCAACGCCCATTGTGAAATCTTTATTTTCATGGAAGAAATTTACCCAACCTGGTTATGACTAACAGTTCGCCATGGAAAATCCCAACCATAAATGGAGGTTTCGTTCGCTGGGAAGACCATCTATTTCGATTAGGGCCATCACCATGGCTATATTGGACCCCCCAAGGCGAAGCCTGGCTGATCTTGGAGATGTTACAAACCTTAGCGGAGGAAATTCACAACAGCGCGATGCGGCTTCAGCCGTTTCCATATTTGTTTCCTGGGATACGGTTGATAAATGGCTGATATGTGGCTGGAAATTTGAACCTTTGTTGATAATCATGGCCATTATCAGTGTGAGGTTGTAAGTTTAACATATGGGCGGATGCATACATGTGCATATACATATATACATATGAATAGTTATATTTACCTTGTTTTTCAGTGAGAAATACAATGTGAGACTGTCCCGGAATTTGCTGGAGAAAGGAGATGTTCTTGTTGTTTCTTGGTGTTTATTGAGCATGTGGATGAAGTGTCGAAACATGCCTTAAACAGACACAGAAGTTGGCAATTGAACAGTCCCTTCACTGCTTAGTAAACTTGGCAAACCACAAAATAGATGCTGAAATTTCTGTTTCCAGGTTTTCCAAGGTATTTTCTGTCCTTTGGTGATTGTATGATTTACCTTAGGAACAGCAGCAGCACAGCCCAGGCTTCGCCACCTTATGTGGTGCCTGGATCTTTTATTCCAAGACCCGTCGTGGCCGTCGCTGCCCGGGACCATGGGGAGTGCCTCGTGGCGGCGCAGCTTCGAAGCGCTGCAGCGAAAACTGCAGACGGAAGTTGATGAAGATGCGGAGGCGGAAGAGGATGCCAAGATCGATGAAGTTCCTGAAAAATGCAGAAAAGCTCCTGAAACTGAGGAAAACCCGAAGGTTCCGAAGCATGAAGCTGAGAAGGCCCAACAGATTCCAGAAAGCAAGGCACCAAAAGGAAAGAAAAAAAAGGAAACTGAGGAGATAGAGAAGATTGCCAAGAAGATTCCCATGGCTGCAGAAAAGCGGCAAACAGCCAAGGGGCAAGGTGGAGGGAGGGGCAAAACTCGCAAAACTCAGAAGCGAAATAAAAAAACTACAAAGGGGTCCAGAACAGTAAGAAAGGACAAGAATAAGGAGAAGGATGAAAAAATGACGAAGGGGTCCACAGAAGTAAAGAAGGACAAGTTGGACACGAAGGAGAAACCCACTGATGAGTACTCTGAGGCGTACCTGAGGCACCTGAGGTGCCTGGAAAGGCTGGAAGAAATAGAAGAATTCAAAGCTAGACGGCGCCGAGAAATCAAAGAAGAGAGGAGAAGAAAGAGAGAGGCGGAAGAAGCTGCCGAAGCTGCCGAAACAGAACAAGATAGGCGGCGACGCCTATTGTTTGGGTTAGCGATGTGACACCCTTGGTTGGTGGTTTCCTGATGAACAAGGTGGTAAACCCGTGTGCTTCAGAGAAAACACATTTGGATTTGTGTGAAAGTATCGTATCCCTAATCAATGAAGGTGCATCATCATTTTCCTTATATTCGTTACCATGGATTGCTCACATATTCCATTTTTGAAACATCCATGTGTAATATGTTGTAATTCGGTGTGGTCCAGTGGTTGTTTTTGGGTTTACCACGTGATTTTCGAAATGTGTCCATCCTGAGATGAACAGCTCGTGAACCCAGCGAATCCGCGAGAAAAAGTTCGAATGACCTGGTTTTTTTCAATGGCAAATGGTGAATCAACCTGATTCATCCAGAAGAATACTAAGCCTTGTTCTGGGGACAATGTGATGTCATATGATGTCACCTTCCAAGCCCCAAAAAGTACTATTTTTTTGTGGCTTGGCAGGTCTTTACTATCTTGATTATCTTTACTATCGCTGGGTCCTCCTGTTTTTTGCTAACCATCCACAGTTGCTTGTTATTTGGCTTGTTATTTTCATCATTTTAAAAGGTCGACCTTCAATTTTTCCTAGTGAAAAATTGCCGCAACTTGGGGCACTCCCGGACCAGGCCCCTGGTTTTCACCTTTTAAATATTGGAAAATCCCTTTGTGATGTGGATTTCCAATTGCCACCTTTGAGTTCCAGAAGGGTACCATAAATTCGCCATTTTGGACAGTGAAACAACATGTGAATGATAATTGTCATGAACCATGGACTATTAAAACATTTGATAACAATTCTGATACTTCTGTTTATTTGTGGAAAGACCATGAAACTATTCCGATAGTTCTATTCCATACCATAACTATATATCTATACAGGATGGTGCCCCCCAGTTCATAATGTTATAATAATCAGTTGGCTTATAGACCCCATGGCAACTAGTTCCTTGTACCATAAACCATACAATGTGAGGCCCCCCAGTTATAAGTTGGTTTATAAGCCCCAGTAACTATAGTTATAGGTATAAGTATCATAAACCATAGTTATTGGAGTTATAAACCAACTTAGCTATCTAGGAGGCCTCACATTGTAGAATTCAGCTACTTTTTTTCGGCGTTTCAAAAAACGCCTTCGCGCGCTCGACCAAGGAGATCCGTCCCTGTCTCCGCCCGCAGTCGCATCGCCACGGCCGGGAAGGTTTCGGCATTGACCAAGGCGCCAAAAATCAAGGGTTTCGGCATGGAAAATGGAGGATCTCCAGGATCCAATTGATGGAGGTACGTAAACGTACCATATTTCAGACCATATGAATTGGGGGTATATCCCCTGAAATTTAGGCCTCAAAAATAGACCTTATATATGGTAGGTACCTCCAATCAATCGGTTCCTGAAATGGCCGTTGATATGGAAAATCCGAGAGGGACATGTTTGATTTGAGTTTTAATGGGAGAATTTTGAAAATCTCACCTATCAATGGTGTTTTGGATGGGAAATTATCTATGGAGTTTTGCATCGGAACATCATCGATAGAATTGGGTTTTTTCCAACGAATGTTTGACACCGGAAGTTGTTACGAAGGGTGGCTTTGGTGTTGAGGAAAAAATGCCAACAGCCCAACGGGTGATATTTTTATCACCTACCAGACCTTGTAGAGAAATAAGAAGTGTACCAGTCCTACATCCAACTACCTTGAAACAAGGCTAATTTTGAACAGTGTGACTGCACGGAGGTATGGAATGCAGCCAGCAATGAAAAAGACTTCATAGATTTCACCCCAAAGATTGACGTTTTTTTAACGTGGATTTGGTGCTACCCTAAAAAGTGAAATAGACTTCTGTTTCTGGAAATATCTCCAAACCATGATTTTCCGGCAAACCATGACTTATGATTGATCATGTTGGCGGTGAAATGCCCATTCTCCCCAGGAGAAAGAGTTGGTTAAGCCGGTTAAGCCATCATTGTTCCACATCCATTTACCTACAAACGCGGCTTAGAAGCCTTCCTGAGCATTGGGATGTATTAAGTTGAGCAAATTCAACCAGAGAAAGGCAAGGTACAGCTTCAACAGGAAGCCACTCCGAAAATTGAACATCATAATACTATGAGCTTTGTGGATCTTTGTGGTGCGTACGGAGGTCTATGAGCCAACAAGTGACAGCGACAGTGATAGCGATGCTGAAAACGAACACCACGTGCAACAGTTGAGGGTACCCCCCTTGCCGTTGCTGCTGGACGGAAACTTGGTTGTTGATAAACATGCCGATTCTTCATGTCTTGATGGTTTTTGAAGATTAGAAGGTTGGAAACTGCAATTTTTCTGGGAAAATGATCTTCTTTGGGAATTGGCATGGTGTTAAGATGATGTGTGAATTGTGAGGTTCACTGAAATCCCGAATTTCGTAGACCTGAAGGCTGCGCCAGACATGATTTTGTTCCAGTCAAGTTTCATATATAGGGTGTCCCAAGACCCAGTGAATCTACTTCATGCCTCCCATTTTTTGATGGCAACATATCATATCAGCATCATGTTTATAGACATTTGTATTATAATATATATATATAATATACATGTTTTCTATCTCCATAGGTATCAATCATCAACCCATGTCTGCCTCAGGAAAGTGCGGCTTACCTGCCAAGCCCTGCCCGGCACGTCCAACTTTGAATTGTGTACACGAGGCCAGTTGGAGGACTTGGATCAAGAAATTCATTGATCAAACTCCTCTCAAACTCCTTCAATCATGGATTAATGATGGTTGATGATGGATTAATCATGGTTAATGATGGATTAATCATGGTTTAATAGGCTTTAACCATGCTTTATCAGGGTTTAACCATGCGTAATATTTAAATGAAGGTTTAACCAAGCAATTAACCGAGCGATCAAAGTGTGCAACAAAAAAATGCCATGATATTGGTAAACCGACTGGTGAGTTGGGCGGATCAAGATTCTGCACTTCTTCACGGCGAATTGTTTGATACAAACCACACCCCCAATTTAAGTTGATGCGAGGTTGGTAAGTCAAGGCCCACCGGGTTTACGTTTACTTGTGAAATCGTCATTGATATATTCATGGTATGTGCCCAGATGTTTAGGAAGAATGTAACTGACATTCTTGAAATGTCGGCCCCCTTTGGCAAGACGCTGAAAAAATATCCCGGAGAATGTGGCATCGATATTGTATGAAACTGGCCACTTAATTGTATGCACTATATTATACTAGTGTGATGCGTACGACATATGTTTTCTATACTTCTCTCCATTTTTGTTGATTTCAATCCTAAACTTGGTTGTCGAAGATCAGTGTCCGTCCCACAACTGTTTGTTGTTTGCACGCCTGATGTCCTTGGTTACATCATGTTACATCCATTTTTGTGGTCTCTTAAGAATATCACCGGTCTTGTTGCTTCTACGCCCTCACTTGGTCCCCACTTGGTCGTTGCTGATTGGTACTGGTTCCGTGAATTCCGCATTAGTCTTCCCTATTCTGAGTCTTGTTGAACACAATGTATGCCCCAAAGAAAGGTCGTATCCAAAACCAGAAAGAGGAAATACTAAAAATAAGCACGGTTCCAGACATGTTTTGACGATCGTCTTGTGTAGGCTTGCAGTCCTTAGCGATCAGATTCAGTATCTCCAAACTTAGATTCGCTGAATATCGGTTTACTTTGCAATTTGTTAATCCACCAATTCATTTGGAAAATCTTTAAGGGATAACATTGTTCTTTGGAAACAACCAGTTTAAACAGCAAATCATGGCAAATCCACATAAATCACATAAAGTCCCAGAGTTGGTTGAAGGGGACATTGAAACCTGTTGTAAAATGAAGGGATCCATCAAACCAACCACCATCCAGACCCTTCATTCATGGTACGGTATGATCATTCTATTGTGTTGCATTGTCCCCATTCTATTGGTTAGTCGGTTAGTCATATCTCCGTTGATGGAGAACCCCCATGATCCACCTTCAAACATTCCAAACATTCCAAACATTCCCCCATTCTTGATGAATGGATCCCATCTGAATATCTGCCTCAAAAAAATGCCGCACTTTTTTCCCTCAGATATCAGATATCTCTGAAAATAGGTGATTGCTTGTGCATGTTCATCTTTCTGAAAATGTGGTATGCTGTCATGCTGTTCCCCCAAAAATGACATCATTTCAACTGGCGTGATCTCGCCATTGGCTACCATATGAGGCCCCCCAGTTGTAAGTTGGTTTAGATTCGCCCCAGTAACTAGTTCGTTATTTGCGTATCATAAACCATAGTTAGTTATTGGAGTTATGTGCACCAACTGAACGCTCTCGAACGGCCGGGGGCCTCACACTGCCGGAGGACTCGATGCTGTCCAGCGATCTCCTGAGTTCTAGTGAGGATGATGAGGAACTGCTGGTGGAATGCAGCTCGGATAGCTATGGGATGGGGGTGACAAGATGTGACGGGTCTTGCTTTCCCTCCCAGTTCATTAAGGTTAAATCGCGCTGAAATGGAGTTACAACACATGAAAACTGGGATAAACCATGGTAAAACGGTAAAACCCTAAAAGATTGGGCAAACCCCAAAAGATTGGGTACTCAGATGTGCTCAGGCCCTATGTTACGAACTCAGACTCGTACCACGTGAATTGAGATTTGATGCTGCCACATGTTGCTGGTGCAAAATGCGCTATCTCACATTAAAACAAGTCTGCAGACAACACCAGCTTCGGTTTCAAAAGCTGCTGGAAACTTGTCACTGAGAATGTGTTCCAAAAATCCCCAAATAACATACAGAGCAGTGTATGAAAAGAACATCAAGCTATGTTGAATATTCAATGCATGACTATGTGTTGGCCTTGACTTACTTGAGTTCCTACAGTTTCAAGGTATCGCACCGATGTTGATGAGCTACACAAAAACCGAATCAGCAGACACTTCCCAGTCAAATGCTGTCAGATGTGACTGGGAACCTTGAAAGAGCAGGCACCTCAACATTTGTTTGGAAAAATCAGCGATTCAATGATGGTTTTCAATGGGAAAATTATCCAGAAAATGGACCTTTTCATTTGGATGTGTGATTAATGGTAATTATCTATAACGATTCATCTGGAAATGATGGGTTTCAATGGGAAAAAGGAGTGGTTTTCAGGTTTTTTTTTCAGGTTTGGTTCATGGTACCCCCTTTTTTTCCGAGGCGATGAAGTGGAAGCCATGATCTCGCATCGATCTGCCCTGGTGCCGCTCTCCTTTCGCAGCGTCTTGCAGTCGGAGGTCGATCCCTTGGTGACGACTGGAACTGACTGGGGTATTTCACCATCAAAAATAAGGGTTTTAACCAAGCAAAATGATGGTTTAAACCAACCAAAGTATGGGATTTTAATGATTCTAAATGGAGACGGCTAAAAAATTGCTTAACCAGCCTAATACCAGGGTGACTCACCCCAGCGAATGAGAGAGGTTTGATGTGAATTGGGCATATGAATACCTTGGCGTTTTAGTTTGTTGGCCTATCATATGGTTTGGAAACTCTTAGTAGCTCCTCCTCGACTCACCATTTTTGGGGGAAAATGAATGCCTATAGCTCCTTAGCTCCTAACCACTGTGTAGTTGAATGGGGCTGAACCAACTTTTTTAGTCAACTTTCTACACAACCAGCCATTTTTTTGGCACAACGGTGATGTTGTTTGATTGCCGAAAATGTAGCCACATCCTCAACCTATCCAAAGTGAAAGATAAATGGGTTCCAGTGCTTTAACATTTGTTTTTTGTTGATTCCATCTGCAATTTGGGTTTGTTTATTGTGTTTTCTTTTTTCCCATGTCGGTTTGATCACGTTTGATCCCTGTAACATTCTAATCGAATTGCATGGCTGGTGGCATGGTGGCTCATCCCCTTTTTGCTCCAGGCACCGACGCAGATTTCCCTGGATTTATCGGTGATGTCCAAAGCCAACCGATCCTTGGTGAGATGAACGGGGACCACATGTGTCGATTGACAACTGGTAGCGGGCCAGTTTCAGAGGATACTGGTCTACAACAATGGTAGACAAGGATAAGGATTGATGTTTCCAAATGAACAGTGATTGAATGGCTAAGTCGTGTAAACCTGGACAACGACTCAATGAATCACCGTTTTAGCCATGGCACGAAGTCCGCTCAAAAGGTCAGCCGCTATGGCTGGTGATTGAGATGAAATGTCACACACATGTCGCACAAATCTTTCTATACATGGGTGGAAGCTACAGATCAGTTCCAAATTCACACTGACCATTTTTCTTTTTAGCTTCCATCAGGAGATTTTTCCATCCCGGATGTTATAGCCTTCTTCAAATTCGAAGCAATCTCCTGTCGCTTTTTCTTCGCCGACGTAAAGGAGCTATCAAAAACAATACAACACGTTTCACGTTTCAACATCATCAACATTTTGTCCACAGCAAAAAGTTTGGTCAAATCATCTGCAATTTGCTGATCCGAGTCAACCCATTTCAAAGTGGAATTGGTATTTTCGCATCTTTCTCGAATTGACAACACTTCAAGAGACAATCTTTTCTCCTCTAACTGTAACCCTGAAGAGATCATCCGAGTCACCGAGTCGTACAGATTTTTGGCGTCACAGATCACAGCAGAGGGAATGGTGGCAATACATTCATCGGAAATAGAATGATGAATACCATTAACATCTTCAATTTCAAAGAGCAACTGCTTGACAAATTCCGCATCGTCGTGTGCATTGGAACAAGCTTGTACTTCAGCACATGTGGAGCTTCTAGAAATTCTTTTCAATTTTCGGGAATGCCATGAAAGGATCGAAAAAGGCGCATGTTTACCATCCATAATACTTTGATCAGTAAGAATGGTAAGAGATCCCCCGTGAGAAGTTCCATCATGTCTGTTGGCGTGGCTGGCATCCGTAAAGGTCACAACCATAGGATTTTTAACGCGAGTGGTAAATTTCAAACCTACCTCCGCCTGAGCCCTTTGAAGTCTACACAATTTGTTGGCTAAGAGTAAATCCTTGACCTTAGCATTCTGGTTATGTCCTTGTAGAATTGACGTAGTTGCTGACAACCAAGGCGCCGTTTGGTTGGCACGCCATGCTATGCCTCCCAAGAGACCTTTCATCGCTTTCTTTTCCTCTTCAGTAGCATCCAGCTCTTCTTGTGCTTTTCGTTCTCTGCTCATGTTGATTTCATTCAAACCATAGGCATAGCGCTCTTGAGTGACTTGAATTTCACCAGTTGCCGTTTGACGAAGTTCGGCCCCACAAAAAGTGATAGTTTCATGCATGGCTTCTTTCCAACTTCCAAAGGGAAACACTTGTTGAAGTTCAGCAATTTTCTTTTCAAACAGAACCCCATGACCAGAAACAACAATGTCATCAACATGGCAACCAATAACACCAACAAGTTGATCATTTTCATACAACCGCCAGATACATGGTTCAAGAATGGAACGTTTCCAACCAGCTTTTTCCAGTTCCTTGGTGATCTTTTCAAACCATCTTCGAGGAGCATTCAACAAACCATAAATGGCTTTACGGATTCGAAACAATTGTTGAGAGGTCATACCCAAAATGTCCTTCACATCATCAGGGGGTTCACCATAAATGTTTCTGTCATACTCCGTATCGTCTCCATTCAAAAACGCAGTTTTGATATCGCCGACTGCAAGTTTCCAACCCTTCAAACTGGTAATCGCAAACAAAAGGTTCCTACCTGTGGTGCCAAGAGTAGGTGAATCCCGTTGGACTTTGAGAAGATCAGGATCCTGGAAACCTTTGATAATCAGTCGCGCTTTAGGTTTTCTGCCTGTCACCTCACCTGTTTCATCCGTTTCACGTTTCCAAGTCAAAATCCAACGCATGCCCAAAACCCTAGAGGGATCAATACCTTCCTTGTTTGTGAGCGATTTCAACCGCAGCGTGTTCCATATACGAGTTCACCTCCTTTTCCTTTGCCTGTCTCATTTGTTTTTGTTCCTCCTCATTCATATCCCTGATGTTCACTTCAGCGCTTCGCTTGGTTTTCGCGTTCACCATCCAACAACCTCCGTTTTCACGCTTATTAAAATGAACATCCCTAGGACAAACCATGAGAACAATTTCACAAACTTTCAAGTTTTTGGTGTACTCAGTTTTTAGTCTTTTGTCCCTCAGTCCTGGTGCTGGGCTGTGTGAGGCACTCGATCTCTTCTGCCCATGCTCACTCACTTGTTCGGATTCATGTGTTTCACGATCTCCGTGGTGGCGGATTCCAGATCCTGAAGACGACCCATGATCTGGTTCATGTTCTGCATCATCTGGAACATGACCTGGTCTCGATTCTCTTCCTTCTCCTTCATCTCCTTCATGTCCCCGATCATCTTCTCGCTCATATGGCTGACTGCATCCCAGTCTGCGTCTGGTTCTGTCCCGAACTCCTCCACGAATCGGTTCATATCGGCCAGCTTCTTGACCTCCTTGTCCGGGTCGGATGGTGCTGCTTTGCTGGTCGTCTTCTCGAGGCTCTCGGTTTTCATCTTGAGGTAATGGAGAAATGGCTTCCACATTGGATCTTCGGCTTTGAGATGCCCTGCGCACCATACGCAGTACCCTGGCTCCCGGTCCCAGATGCTCTTGAACATCTCGCCCTCGTACTTGCCTTTCTTGAGTTTCATCTCTTCCATCTGCTCGAGAGTGACCTTCTTGTAGTCGATCTTGTCTTCCACCCGATGGCTCTGCACCATCTTGATACGGCTCGCCAAGTCGGTCATCGGGCTGGCTTGCAACACGATCGAGTTCTGGACTTTCAATTGATCTCTTGAGCTGGAATCTCACTCGACGCAAAGGACCCTCTGGGTTGTTTTCCGGTGTTCCTTCATGAATATCCATGTTGTCAGGGTTATGTAACCAAGCAAAATCATCATCACCGTCAACATCATCTTCAAGATTTTCACGTTCTTGAAACAAATCTTGGTACACATGTTTACCCCGCAAAAATTCCTCAGGAGAAAAAGGACCATTGATTTCTTGATCAATTTGGTTCAAGTCACGACTCACAGGTTGCAGTTGTTCGGGAGCACATCTTAAGAGAACAGTACCATGAGAAACCCAAATAATAGACCCAGGACTCTGTCTCTCTCCCTCAGTGGTTTTTTCAATGAACAACACTCGTGCAGGACCATGCCATTGACCACGGATTTTTCCATTCTGTCCTCTGCCTTTTCGGTAATAATACACCAACATACCAACATCAAACTCTTGCATCTTCCTACTTTTCATTTCCCCCGCCCTCAAAATTCTGCGAGCACTGTCAACTTGAATGAACATCTCACGTGCTTTGGACATCTTTTTGATGTTTTCATGAAAACTGGGGTTTTCCGAGGACATGTTGGGAAGATGTTGATAACAATTCAAGGTGGAAAAAATGCGATCAGAGTTTTGCCCAAAAGCCCACTGATTAGGACTATACCCTCGCACCGCATGCATCTCATTCTTTGCCGAAACACAAAGTGCCAGAAGTTCTTTGGGATCCACTCCAGGTCCTAGCTCATGCGCTAATTTAGTCATTTGTTCTTTCAAGGTGTGCAAATGTCTGGAGTGCTTACCCACTTGCCAATACGCTTCTCCAGCAATAGGAGCAACTTGAATCATTTGTTCTTCAAACCATTCAACCACACGTGATCCACGAAAAACTCCTTCAGTATCAACCCTGACCATCTTAGGTTTAGGCAAACACTTCAACCAATCTTTGCAAAATCGTTTGATAAACTCCTCAGTGTTCACGGAAGGTGGCATGCGGACGTCTTTTCGAACCACGCTCGCAACATGTAAGTCCGTGGCTTCATCAAGATAGCTCACACCAACAATGTGTGTCACAGTTCCATCCTCATTCGTGAATGGACTCTTCCACCAAAAAGTGTCGCAACTGATCACCTCCCACTTGTTCTTGGGAGTGTGTGGGGTTGCCGGAAGCACTGGTTTTCGTTGTGCTTGCTTTTTACAAATGTCACAACTGAACTTTCCTGCTGCCTCAATGAATTTGGGAAGTGCCTGAGCTTCGCTCAGCATTCTTTTCAAAACAGCATTTGATGGATGACCCAGATTTTTGTGGATAACCTTTAACCGAGCACTCTCCTCACCAGTCAAAACTCCCGGTTCCTCAGGGTTTTCCACCATTTGTTCTGGATTTGGCACGGCGACTTGTTCTCTAGCTGGTGCATTTTCTATCGCCGGTTGATTTTCGCCCGGATTTTCCCCGGGTTCATTTGCATAGATTCCCAACTCACTGTGCTTACAAAACTGTTGAGTCTGATGCATTTTTCTGCATAGAGCTCGGAACTCATGCTGTCTGTTTAAGATGCAGGTAGCATACACTTTACAAAGTTCCTTAGGGTAGATAGCCGACATGGCTGTCACTTTCCCTTCTATACGGTCATGCATGGCAGCAGGATGATTGCACGTTCTGGCCAATTTCTGACGCAGCTCAGGCAAAGTCGCAAAAAAGCCCCATCCCTTTTGAAGCAACAAACCATTGTCAGGATGTTTCAAACCAAAACGACACCCGTCAACACGAAAACGACCACCCGTCATCTTGACCAACTGTTCAACAGGTTTCTCTTTCCAGGACAGGGCTGTCCACGGTTGTTCACCACTCAGCTCACCCTCCAACTCTTTGATCTGGATCTCAGCCAACTTCTTTAGATTCTTGAGCATCTTGCGACTGTGTTCACGTTTCTGGCCGAGCTCTGCACACTGCGCTGGGGTTCGCTGATTCAGGTTCTGAAACTGAGTCCATGGAAAACATGGTGGCGACAAATGAACATTTTTTGGTCTGGTTTTTCTGAGAACATCAACAGCTTTCAAAAAACCGGCCCTAGTACTCAAGTCATAACCATTATGTAATCCCATTCTCATTCCTTTCCCCCCTTGTCTCTCAACTTCTTCGACTAATGGGGAGTCCCAAGGCGCACAAACCTCGATGAGATCATACTGTCTTCCAATGGCCATGTCAAAACCTGCCAAAACTTCCTGTATTTGAGTTTGATGAACATGTGACAGTTCCTCCTGTTGGCGTTTACTCAGCGACGAAAAACAATGGTCATTGACAACAGGCTCAACACACAAACAACATTCAACCGCTTCATCAGGGATGGAAACACTCTGTACATTGTCGGGTTGTAAACTTCCACTCTGGGTATTCCCGATTTCACCATTGCTTCCCAGGTGGAGCTGTCCCTACTCACTAGGCTGACCTTTTGACGGATCTGTACATTCTTGCCCTTCAGTACTCGATGTTAATGACTCATCTTCACCTTCATGATTCTCTGGTCGAAAGTTCAAAATTGGCAGCATGAGGTGATAGCTGGGTGCTCTTTCCAGTTGGATCTTTTTCCGATCTGGCAGCCATGCCGCTCCACTCTTGAAGTCTACTGTCATTTCCATTTGATACAGAAATTTTGATGACAACAGGAGGGGTGCGCTGCCATCCACCACATGCACATCAATGACATGTTCAGTTCCAAACAAGCCAACTGTCAGTTGAGCTAGCCCAATTGCTTCACTTACTGCACTGTTGCCGAACATGAAGGTCTTCTTGAGGGTGCGATCTACCTTGATCTCTGCTCTTGGATCAAAACCCAATGTATCATAGACTTCGAACAGTTCCTGCAACGTGTCAACACCAATGATGCTCTCCGATGCGCCAGAGTCCACTATGCCATGAAACTGTGTGTCTCCTTTTGTGACTGCGTAAATGGGCTCATGAGTGCTGTTCGGAGTAAAAGTCACAAAAGCTGGAAGCACACTTTTCTCACATGCCAGAGCATAGTTCACGGTTCCAGTTTTGCTGCTGGTTGCACTCTTCTCAAACTTCTGCGGACAGTTTCGGGCTTTATGTCCATGTTTGCCACATCGCATGCAGTCTCCATCGAAGTATTGGCTTTCACTTTTGTTCCCCTTTCTCTCACCCCAGTCCTTTTGTCCACCTTTGGTCCGGACTGGATAGAACTCCCGGGAAACTCTTGTCTTTGCCAACATCTTTCGAGCTTCCTTGTACTGCATCTTTTTCTTGGCATCTTGGCACGCAATCAGCAGGCTTTCATCTTCTGGATTCTCCAGCATAGCAGACGCAATGTCCTCAAGCTGTTCTTGGTCTTCATCATCTTCATCCACACCTGTGTCCTCTTCCACCTCGTAGATTCCTGGCGGAGATGGTTCATCTTGCACGACATATGACTTGCTGAGGCCCTTCCACTTCTTGCGTTCTTGATCTTTCAACGAAAGTCCACCACCTGACCACATCTTCTTGATGGCTCCCTCAATGTCCTCAATTCTGTATGACGGCAATGTCTGATGGCTCAAGCCGCATTCCCAGGTTCAGAAGATACCAACCATAGAACTCAGCTGGCATGCTTTTCTCAGCTGACAGTTCCTTCAACGCTGCTTCCACAGACTTGGTGTAAATCCTGAAACGAGGATAGTATTCTGCAAATTCTTCTCCTTCTTTCCGGATCACATCCTGCTTCATGAGAAGGTCTTTCATTGCATCTCCCAGTAAGTCCACTTTGTCACGTCCTCGTTGTTCACCCAAGAACTTCAGCAAGTACTTGGCTCCATCTTCTTCCTTGAGCTTGGCACGATCAATGTCTTCAATCATTTCCCAACCTTTGTCATAGAGATTCTTTGCTAGTCGTGGTCCTAACAAGGTCAGTTCATCTGATCTGGTTGGGTCAATTTCCAAACTCACTCGTTGTTCATATCCTCGAAACTGTGTCCAGTCACCTCCCCATCTCGGTAGGCGAGGATTGGTCTCATCAGTTGTCGATGCACTCGTCATTGGTCCCTTCTCGAACTAGGCTCCGCTACCAGTGTCGATTGACAACTGGTAGCGGGCCAGTTTCAGAGGATACTGGTCTACAACAATGGTAGACAAGGATAAGGATTGATGTTTCCAAATGAACAGTGATTGAATGGCTAAGTCGTGTAAACCTGGACAACGACTCAATGAATCACCGTTTTAGCCATGGCACGAAGTCCGCTCAAAAGGTCAGCCGCTATGGCTGGTGATTGAGATGAAATGTCACACACATGTCGCACAAATCTTTCTATACATGGGTGGAAGCTACAGATCAGTTCCAAATTCACAACATGGGACCTCCGGACTGGATCACCTTAACCAATGCTGCGCTGTTGAAAAATGCCACCAAAAAAACATCCATGTTGGGCCCGGAGCCATAGCCTGAGTTTCCGAAGGGGAGGTTAACATGGGAAAGCCATTTTTGAAGGCACCGTACTTGGGGGATTTTGCTCTTCCTATCTTGGGTGTTGGAAGTCACTTCCCAACCAACCAGCAAAAATGGAAGAACAACATGTTTCAAAAGCCTGGGTTGGTGACATATTGAGTCGCTTTCACAAATTTAATCATTCGCCAAAACTAGTGAAATAGGCTTATGCAATATAGGTTTGAGACCTGAAAAACAATGATTTGCTCATGATTCCACAATTTGAACATAAATATAGTTTTCCATATGTATAGATAAAGAAATCTAGACATCCAAATGTACTGGAAAAGGGAATACCCTTAGGTTGAACTGAGAAGAAAACATTGGCGTTGCTTGACATTTCATGAAAGTCGGGAATCCCTAGGGCTGGTGGTGCCCCATAGTGATGTGAATGTTGGTTAACAAAAACCCCATGAATACTATAGTTACTATAGTTATATCTACCATAAACCATAGTGACATTGGAGTTATGTGCACCAACTTAGCTAACGAACTGGGGCACCACCTTGTAGGGCTGGTTCCTGTTTTTATACAAATGGTCATCCAAGTGCATGTAGGCCATCCCACATCCCCTTGGGCTTGGCGGCTTCGCCGGTCCTTTTTTAATCCAGCTGGGTAAAACATGCTAAAACAGTAAAACCATCATAACCATCAAAATCATCCCCCAAATCACCATAAATCATCATTTTTGCTGGCAGTTCTTCCATTCAAATATCCATTAGTACAGTTGGTTTATCATGGTATGGTGTGGGTTTATGGCATTCTTTTACCGGAAATCTCCCCATGAACGCTGAACCGCTCCGAGGTTGCGCCAGTGCAAGTGGTTTAGGCGCCATGGCTGGTGGAGCTGGTGGAGCCTTTGTGGGGCTCCTCTCAGGCGCCATGGCTGGAAGCGAATGCTTACGATATGACCATGGCTTAATGTTAGGTTAATGGCTGGTATCATGGTTGTTAATGGTTATGACTGACTTTAAAAAATCATATGGTTATCATACTGGTTAATGAATGGCTAAGAATGCTTAGTATCATGGTTGTTCATGGTTAACCATGGTTGGCATCATCGTTATTAATGCTTATCGATGGTGTTTGATGGTTAATAGTGCTCATGAAGCTCATCCCCCGTTCAGAAAAAAGTAACACCCCCAAGAGATTCTGTGGTCCCACGTATATGTGCATCCATTTGGATAAAATTGTAGTTTTTGGGGACGGGTATTGGGGATAGAACTGTGATATGTCACCAACATAAGGGCAGCTAATAGGTGGGAGTTGGATGGAAAAAGGGTGTATCCCATGCAATTCAGCAGTCTCAATTGTCTCACAGCATGCTGCTGAAAATGTTGCTGCAAATCATGGAATTTCTGGCAAACTATGAAGGTCAACCGTTTCAGCTGGAGCTACAAATGTTCCCAATGGAAATCATTGGCCAAAAAGCGACGCCAAAAAATTATGGACCATAGTCGTTATCGCTACAGCTCAGTCGTGACTTACCTGCGCTAAGTCTGGTGCACCACCAGGACAACATGGATGGATGTCGTTCAATAATAGGAAACATTTTTTTTAACCATGAAACATTGGGGTTTCTGGGGTTTTGTCATCAGCTACTGGTGAAAGTGTAGGTTTTTGGATAATGGCGGTGGGAAATTAAGGGATTGATTCAGGATAGGTCAACCTTCACTTTCGGAGAATGGCGAGATTCGCAGATCCTCCATGGGAAGATTTTGTGCAAGGGATGAGCTTGGATGATGTGGCCAAAAATGGGCCTTCCACCTTTGGCGCGCATGGCATGTGGATTTCATGAACACAAGGAGGGCTTTCATTAAGGACATGCAAATTTCAAGCAACAGAAACGGATTCTGGAACATGCTCTACCAACGAAACTGAATACAAAAGCGTGTGTCTTATTGATATGATGTTAACCAGCAAAATTTACGGAGACTAACAAGTCAAAACTCCAAAATGTCAGAGCTGCTGTGGCCCGGGCCCGGTGATTCTTCAATTGCCGAGCGTTAGTGGAAAAATTTGAAGCCATGCCCATGATACCGGGATATCCCGGGCCACCAGGGGAGTCATGTTATTGGAAAATACTCCAGTTTTGAGGTGGGAGTATGGCAACGTTCGCAGATGGAAGTGATCACAGATGATCACACTTTGGGTGCTGCCAGTAAGAACTGGGTTACTACTAAGTAGCGTAAACAAACCACCCTGGTTCTGGTTGCGGTTGGTTGATGATGTCATGGTTCTGGGGAAGATTGTCTCAAACATCGAACTAGAATTGCGATTGGTTCAGCGAATCCAAGCGGTGAAATTCTCCCCGTACCAGGAGCTATGTACGTTTCAGCAGTTGGCTCACCGGTACCCAACAACCATCCTGTCAATGGGAATTTCAGGATCCTGAAATGAAGGTACTGTACCATATAAGGGCATATTTTCTAGGGATATTCCCTTACATAGGCCTTATATATGGTAGGTACCTCCAATTTAGGTTCCTGAAATGTCCGTTGATCCTGAAAAAGGTGATAAACATGAATACTGAAAGAGAAAACAAAAACGGCCTGTCGAAGCATTCACCAGCAGCATCAAGGCTTCCGTTTCAAGAATACATCATACCCTACACACATTGGACCAATTTTGGTGGTTTGAAGCAAACTTTCTTGGTCAGACCTGCTCCAACCTATTACAACTGAGTAAGGGCTGGATTGGTTACGATGTGTATTACAACGGTTTTTCCCTTCAATGTGGCCCAAACCTGTAGACTTTCACGTGTCTTTTCCATGTGTTCCTTCCAAAGAACACCGATTTCCCCGTTGCGAGGGATCATCCCGGCTCCGTTGACCTTCGGTTTGTCCGTACCCATCAATGCGGGCATCGGCAGCATTGGCGGCATGTGCCTTGGCGGGATGTTACCAAACAGGGATGCAATAGACATGTTGGTGCCAGACCAACAAGACCAACGGGAAAATTGATATTTTATATTTTTCTGTACATATATACGTATATGTATACAGATGGATGGATAGATTAGTAGATGTTTATTTATATACTGATGCGTTAGGTGTATATATTTTTGTTTATTTATTCATTTATTTATTTTTATTTATTTGTTTATTTTATTTATTTATTTTGATTATTTATGTTTATGTTTATTTATATATCGGAACCTGGTACTTTTGTGGATAAACCTTGGTGAATGGTATGCAAAAATCATAAGAACATGCATCATTTATAGATGATTTGTTGATTGAAACCCGCCACGGGGAAGTGTCTATTGCCATGGTTACCAGATGGTAACTTGGTTTGGCCTACCAGGCCTATCAGTTTTAAGAAAAATGCACGGCAAATTGTCACGGATTTACACCCGTTTAAGGGGAAAGCGAGGTAAGCCACCAGGGATTCCAGGGATGCCCCGGCAGCATGGCACGTGCATTGATGATGTGAGGAAATTGTTTTCTCAACCGGCTTGGATGGGCCCATGTTTCAAAACCAGGTAGCTATATTATTAACCATCATTAACCATGGTTAATCCATCATTAATCCATCATTAACCATCATCAACCATGGTTAATCTTTTTGATCTCAGAGTTATCTCTTGGAGCAAGGATCATGGGAACCGCCGGAGGGCTGATTTGCCAAAGCATGGACGTGGTGGAGATTGAGGTGCCGGGTCAATCCCGTCAATCCCGTCAATCAGTCGTTTAAGGGGAAAAAACGGATGAACGGGTAGTAAATAAATAAATAAATATATATATATATATGGTTAATAAGATTTAATAAGGGAAATCATCCCCAAATGGCCGCAAGATTCAGGTTAGTGAAATAGTGTAATTTACGCAGATATATGATTATATATATGGATAGTTTCCCATCAAATCCATGATAAACTTAATGTTACGGGCTTTCAAAGCCAAAATCGGCTGCCAAAAAGGCCGTGACGGGCGCGCAGCTGACACAGCGCGGCCATCTGGACACGCAGCGCACCTGCGCCAGTAGCGCGCGGAGTTCGCCAGGCGTGCTGCTGAAGTGCCTGGCCCGGGAAGCCCTGGGAAAACCACGGAAAATGATGAGAAAACCCAGAAAATTATGGTTTATATGGGAAGATGGTTGTTGAAAATTGGAGCTTCATAACGGAACCAGACTTTTTATTTACCATAGCGGGCGTAAGTTCCACATGCAGGATCGCCTGCGTCCAGAGGTCGTTCAGATGTGTTTGGTAAGTAAATACAGCAAAACTAACTTATGGTTGAAGGCCTCCCTTCTATTTTTCACAGTTTTGGTCAAAACATGATAAAACTCAGAACGTGTGCATGAGTGGTACCCTTCTTGAAAGCCGAGATGGAACCCGAAGAATGGTTTTTGCTGGATAACTCTGGGGATTTGTCCTGAGAAACTTTGGGTTTGACTCCGTTTCATAATGTGTTGATTGTCCGAAGTTTTTCCCAGCTCTTGGTTGGTTTTGACCCAGGTTTCTGTTCATTTTTTCACATTTGTTTCGAGCTAGTAAACGGTGCCATTTTCCAATCAAACGGTGCGCCTTTCTTACCGCAGTTGCCGGTGATTTTACCTGCTCAAATCCGTTCAAGTTGAAAGGATTGAATGCCTACCATTGTTGTTGGAATAGCCTTTAATATTTGCAATGTTTGTTGGTACCTTTGGTTGGCCACAATTAGAGGCTACAATGATTTCCACTTACATCTATTAAATCCTGGGACTGGTTGTGTGCTATATTAGAATGTCGAATATTCACTGTAACTCATGTCCAAATATC
Organism: Cladocopium goreaui; assembly: GCA_947184155.2. Classification (NCBI taxonomy): domain Eukaryota; class Dinophyceae; order Suessiales; family Symbiodiniaceae; genus Cladocopium; species Cladocopium goreaui. The sequence continues at coordinate 72,593 of CAMXCT020000079.1, read as the reverse complement.
CACAATGCCCTTTATCCAATCAATCTTTTCGTGATATCTAAGTGTTTCCTCACAAAGTCCATCTTTAGCATTGGATCTATTCATAAGTTGGTGTCCCAAAAATTGCACGTCTTTTTACATCACGGGAATGGCGGTTATATTTGGCGACCATGCGGTCTGACACAATTTCTGTATGTTCCTTTTTTCATATGTTTTTTGTGCGTGTGTGTCGGTGTGCACATGCTTTGCATTATTTTGCCACAATTGCAAAAACATTACAACAGTATCGGTATGCAGTTTCTTTGTCACACTGCAGTCTTTGCCAGCAGCTGTTTTCTCGGATTGAAACTTTCGATTGATTGATTGCATTGTTACATGATTTGGTAAATTCCCCACATGTCAGACAGTCGCTATCCCAATTTCTACATACTGGTTTTATATGTTCCTGTTTTCAGCTGGTGATGTTTGCAAGCTCCTTTAAGAATGCACTGATCTTGGAGTTTCCTGTGTCAGCACTATATGAGGCATACGTTTCAATGATTCTTGTCCTCAATAGCCTATGTACAAAGATGCCGCCCTCACAATTCAATGAGTCCTATTTTGCTGCTTGTTCAATCTCGTGGGTCAGTTTCCAGGCTTTAACCGTTAGAAAACCATTCATGATGTCATTGGTGATATTGGTACAATGTGAAGCCCCCTAGATAGCTAAGTTGGTTTATAACTCCAATAACTATGGTTTATGATACTTATAACTATAGTTACTGGGGCTTATAAACCAACTTATAACTGGGGGGCCTCACATTGTATGATATTGGTGTACGTGTTGTAGTCTTTAGCGTGGGTCAGTTCCTGTGCTGCGTCAACTTGTAAGGCGATCACATGATCGAATTATTATACTAGCACTTCTTTTCAACAACTTGTTCGAATTTCCATGACACTGGGTTCGACATTTGGAAATCAAGAAGGCTGTTGACATTACACTTTGAGCCAAGGAACTTCTATGTAAGAATGTTTTCAGCAGACACCATACGCAGCCAATGTGCAGAAACAATTGAAACAATCACCGCCCATATCTTCAATCTTGTACAGTGACAGCTGTTGGTTATTTGGGGAGCCCCAGTGGTTTTCCCAGTCGCTTAAGATTTGACCGAGGATTGGTGCTGCTGATCCTCAGCAGGTTCCCGAAAAAATTCTGGCTTCATGAATTGCATGCCGGTGTTCAGCGTATTGCCGATCGTATTTCATGGTTGTTTGAAGCAAAAAAAACAGAAATACCGCAGTAAATCGACCAAGATTTCTGTGATTTCATCGTGAGAAATCCCCTTCTAAGCTGTATCGGTCCACTGTTTGCTGACTTGGAATAGGTGGTTCAAAGCCACAGGGGTTCCATCAAAATGTTGCTAAGGGGGCTTGATGCTGGGTATCCCGTCTTAAGCCCACAAACACAAGCCCAACATCGACCCAACATCTCCCAAATTGGATCAACACAGGCTTAATGTGGGCCACCCGAAGTTTGTTTCGACTGGCGCCAAACACGATGGCATTGATGGAGTTTTTAGCGCGAAAACATGGGCCCAAGACAAGCCCAACATCCCCAATAATTGGCGCAGCAAGCCCATCATGGACCATGGGTTCAACAACCCTGTTGGCCCAACGTAAGCTCAGTATATTGCTCAGTATGAGCAGTGTGGGATTCACTGGGGGGGAGCCTTGCACGTGGAGGTGTAAATTTTGGCGTACCGGAGTGGGCCTGATCTAGGTCCAACACAGGCCCAACATTGGATGGTCTACATGTATTTCAATCAATAAAATATTTGATTAGTTGATGTTCAGGAAATATCACGAAATATCTCAAGTGTTCATGTTTGAGTCATGTTGAGTCATGCTGAGTCAATGGTTGATCTTAGTTTGTTTCAATCCCCGTGGTTGAAGTTGAACTAGTGACTGTTCGCCATCGCAGGAAAATCAGATGGATGCTAGAGTCTCGTGCGTGCTGAAGGGTGGTCTGGCCATGGGCTCCATAGGCCCGTTGTTCAAAACACCACCGCTACCCTTGGTCAGGTCATCCCTTTGTCTTTTCCAGAGCTGGTTGGTGGTTTCACACATTTTTTATTTTTCATAATATATGGAATACTCCTTCCCATTGACGAACTCATATTTTTCAAGATGGTTAAAACCACCCACCAGATTCGGCTGGAATTCGACTTGCAACATATCCCTTTCCTGGATGCTGAAGAATGCAAGAAGACTCACGAGGTGATCATCGCGGTTAGCAAAGTTGGTTTATAACCCCACTATATGCATTCAATAACGCTGAGTTATAAACCAACAAAATATATAGATATACATTTATCATTTTTCAGATTTATAAATATAAATATATACATATAATATACATATATATATATTATAGCTATTATGGGATTAGATATCGATCATTGACCAGAGGGAGACCAGGCGGTGCCGGCGGTTCAGCGCTGGGTGGCCTCGTTGGAGCGGCTGTGGGCCTACCACCTGCTGTCCGGGGACCCGACCTTTTCGCACGGCTTTTGGCTTGTCAGGTTTCATTTTGTCGGGGCCAAAACCCACTATCACCACAATCAACTAGAAGTTGCGTCGAAACCCCTGCGGTATTCGTTGGCTTTTGTGCATCAACCTTTAAAATCAGTAGTCGTTCAACTTCGCAATCCTTCTTCATAAGCAAACCAACGAAGTTGTCCATGGTTTTTCCAAAGTTTCCATCATGTTTGTCCATGGTTTTTCCATGTTTTTCTCCGAAAAACTGTGAGGTGTTGACCTTCGGCTTGTCTGTGCCCGTTTGTGCCACCCTGGGGAGTGGCCTTGGACTGCTCCTCGGAAAGATGGGAAAATCATGAGGGTTTGGGTAGAAAATGATAGGCAATTAAAGTGATAATGGTGATTTTAATGATAATGGTAATTTTAATGATAATGATCATGGGTTATAGTGATAATTATAGTTATACTATTACAAAATGATAATGGGTTTTAATGGTGATCCAAATCGTGATAAAATTGGTTTTAATGGTGATTTTCATGGAATTCAGGAAAAAATGTATACTGAAATAGAATAGGGATGAAATTGATCATTACCTATTGAGATGAAATTGATCATGACCGGACCTGTTGAATACGGTGTAAGAATGGTGCCTTTTGAACGGATTATTTTCGATTTGCGGCGAAAGATAATTGTGGAAACAAAACCCATTTAGTGTTGCAAATCCACAAATACCGAAAAAAAAAACGAAAAGCATGTTGCACCTGCTTTCATGAAATTCATGTTTTTGAAGCAAAGACGTCATTTCAGTTGCAAGAGGGGTCGTTTGTTTGGGTGTTTTTTTGACAGACTACAATACGAAGGAATGGAGTTCATACGCGTGGAAACCATCCAGGTGCATTGGAAGCGTGGCAGGCGGCAGTGTTGGCTTAGTCGGTGGCTCATTGTTGGGCCACTTTTCCCCACGAGGCGGGAGTTGATTGTCATTGTCCCATTCAATTGGCTATTTTTTCTACATCTTTTTAAGGCCATATTCAGGAAAACCATGGAAAACCATGGAAAACCATGGAAAACCATGGAAAACCCACATGTTTGGCTAAGTTGAAACCATCCATCATGGAAAATTCTGGCCTTTCCGGGATTCTTAGACTCGTTGGGACCGGCGAACAAGTTGGCTTCACAACGAGGATGCCGAAGACCTACAACCATCTTTAACATATTTGTTTTGAAATCCATTAAAATCACCATTATCACTATAATCAATGTCCATGTTGATCACTAAAATCACTATTAAATCACGATATTTTAACGATTTGCCCCGGTGCAACTGATGTCCATGTTCACACGACCACAACAAGTTGCTCGAGCTGTGGCGGCAAAAATGGCCCAGCGGGATTGGTGAGGTTTATAGTGGCACGATTTCCACCGTCACCAGGCATTCGTTGGCTTGGTTAAAAATGGTGGTATACCATCAAAAATGTTGGTTTTCCCATGAAAAATGGTGATTTTCCATAGTTATGTTGATGGAAATGATTGCCCTTAGATTTCCTCATTCTTTGATTTTATTGCTTCATGCTGTCTCCCAAGCTGTTGCTGTTGCAGAGCAACGCACATGTATGCACTTGTTGATTAAAGCACTTGTTGCCAAGTCATGTTGCTACACTTAAGCAGGCGGGTCTAAGGGTTTCGGGTGTTTTTTGGTGGTCAGAATGCATGTTTCCCAGTTAACCGGCAAACCCTTCGCAAAAGTCATTTGATCCCTTCGATGTCCCTGATTGGACAGGTCGCAAGGCTCCTTCATCACCCAGCACTCCAGGGAAGTAAGGCGATTTCAGCGGAGTTCAGCGGAGTACGCCGTACATGAGCAGCCACTCACATGGTGTTTCAAGTCACATGATGACGCGTGTTTTGATGACGCGTGTTTTCTAAATTCATCCCATGTTTTTTGGGAATAGTTTGTTCAACACCATTTCCATCTTTTGTGGCATGGTAATGGTATCCAAGATGAGCAACGGTTTTTCCACCATTGAAGAAAAGGGTGCCTGTGATTTGGGGTGCCCCATGGGGAACCTATGTCTGGAAAGCTGGGGCAATCTGGGGGAGATCGTTTTTTCAAGGGCCCTGTCCGGAAAGACCCCAGGTGAAACAGCACGAATTGGAGACAACTGAGGAGTTGGAAAGCCAGGGCTGGTTGGTTCATGGTTGCCGGGGCACAAATAATGATCATCTTTGATGATGTGTTGGAGTCGTTTGTCATTCTCGGAGGTTTGTTACATCGTCAAGCATGACAAGTACAGACCTTCATATCTTTCGTGTACGTTTGTTGTTTTGCAATCAAGATCTGCATCGAAGGTTTGATGGAGGCAAGCATCTAGGTCTGTCCGAAGATGGGGGACAAGGATCCCAGTTTTCAGACAAACCCAAGCCGCACAAAATGTGATCGATTTCTTTGGCTTTACCCCTGGAATTTGAAGAAAATGATAAAAGCTGATGAAAGTTGATGAAAGTTGATGAAAGCAGTGAATTCGTGGGTCCAAATTTTGCATGACATGGCCATATTGTAGTTGACGCCGATTGAAGCCTTTGGGTTTGATCTTCCAAGTTCGATGGACAGGCACTTGGAATTGCATGAATATGATGAAAGGGGGAACAGATTGAGTTGAATATTGGTTAAGATTAAGTTATTGGTTGAATTGCCGGATTTATTCAATAAGTCAACTTATGCCAACCCCCGATTTACAGTTTTGTGGAGTAGAGAGAAAAGACATTTAAATACAGTAAATATACAAATCGATAAACCCCGGGACCCCCTTTATATTGGTAAGCCGGTGGTTTTGCAAATCCAAGGTTAATGTTACCAACATTACCCTTGGGAAAGTGGCTCAAGCCTCATCGCGTAGGACGGAAGAGCCTGAATTCGAATGCATCCGGAAGCCAAACATCCAGGTGACATGTATCAACCTTGTGCAATATGGGGTGATGGTAAATGATAGTAACATAGCTACCTAACCAGCAATTTTGTCCTAACTTTGTTGGTATCCCTGGATTTGTGGACGATTGTTATCTTATCTCGAACTGGGCAATCTAGCATTTGGGGGATATTTGGAGCATATATTTGAAACATGCTTGCAGTTTCTGTATGTATGTTTTTTTCGTGTGTTTGTGTGCGGCCATCTTGAGCAAAATCGATTTCTATCTTTAATTGCTGGGCATGTAATCAGGGACTTTTCAATAAACCTTGGAAAAAAAATGCGCACTTCTATATTTCAAGCTTTTTGGTATGATTGGGAAGATATGTTCAGCATTTTCTGGAAGGTATGTACCACTAATCATGAGCCCTGTTTTTTTGGGGCTAAGTATTGCCTTGGTCGTTTATTTGGTTGGTCTTGTTGGCGGTTGTGTTGATTCGGCGCGGGAACAGATGTCCCGGTTGGTCAGCCACAAGTTGTGCGAGATGCCGAGGTTTTTTGTAATTTGTGTTTTCCAAATGATATACCCTCTGGTAGTTTAACATGACTATTGAATATTGCCATTTATAGATGATTTACCCATTAAAATGGTGATGTTCTATAGTTATGTTAGTTTACCAGAGGTACTTGATATGGACTGGAGTCACCAAAATGTTTGGACGCTTTTTGGTTTCCAACGTTTGGTTTTATAATGTCTTTTTGTTACCCGAGATCGTTGGAACAGAAACCATGTGTGGCAGGAGTCTTCCATTTAACCATTTCTACAACCCGCAGAAAAAAAGGCATCCTTCCAATGTCATATTCCAGGTGGACATATTATTGACGCATTTAAGTTGGATTAGGGCCTCCTGCTTCATTTGGCTCACTTTTCCACAGTTCGTCAGAGAAACTTCAAGGGAGGTGTCTACCCAGCTGGGAGGAAATTCATGTTGGTTTCCTTTGAACGCCCCCTCAAGCAGAACTGCCAGAACTGCGATGCTTGGTGGTGTCATAGTGTTCTTAGCTTTTCTTACCCAGTTGGATAGGGAAAAAATATCACAAACCTCCTTGTTTGTAATTTATCAATTGCATATTTCAGCAAATACCAAGCTTAGAATGTCCGAAGTGGTTGCGACCTGGTTGTTTGGGAGTCCTTGGTTTCAATGAACTGTTTGAAAAAAAGGTGCTGAGGCAAGCGAATCACCCGGTCACGATGGCGCAAAGATGGCCCAAAAAAGGCCATCAAAGAATAAGGAAACTGATGATACCCTCTGGTTATTTAACATAGCCATGGTATAGATGGCCCATTTGTAGATGGTTTAATTATTAAAAATGCTGATTTTCCATGGCTATGTTAAATAACCAGATGATAAACCTGAAAAAAAACACTTACGCAGTTGATTTTGGTCCTGGTGTGTCCTTTAACTTTCAGAAATAGTTTCGGTATGTTATGGGAACCGTTTGGATTTCTTCATGGTGTTTTCTGGGCTTCAGCTGTAAGCTGTTAGAAATCAGCTGGCACTTTGGTATGTTGGTCCATTGAACTACCATAGAGCTGCCATGTGCCGCTCTGGGCAACCTCCTGCAACCTTCATGATATCTGTCATTGAAATCGTAAACAAAAATGAATTCCTTCGGCAACGTTCACTAAGCATTGGAAATGTGCACAACCCAACATTCCACTTACCAGTTGTGCCAGCATTGTTTAATGTTGTAACAGTAGAAGCAACTGACAATTACCCTCTGGTAAATTAACATAGACCCTGAAAATTACAAATTTATAGTGGAAACTAGTCTTCCAACCCCTATCTGCCAGGGTCTATGTTGATATGCCAGAGGGTACCCAGATATAAAAATGGTATCTGGTGTAGTTTCTTTTCCAGTTGCCATCGAAAACTGTGCCTGTCTCCAGCCATCTTGGCCATCCTTGGCGTGTTTTTTGCTCGGGGGTTGGAGTTTGGTTTTTAATGTTAGTAACTGATGCTTATTTTTGGTCCCCAAGTTGACACTCCGTGAGCTTGCTGAACCGGCTCACTAGTCGGGTTGGGTTTTTGGTGCCCATTCAACGCTGTGCCCATTCAACATTGACAATTTGGTGGTATACCGCATTTCGAACCAGACCCATATCTACGAAATCAGATGCGCATTCTTTAACCAAAATAACTACAATACAAATAGAGAGTTTTGGGCCCCCAGATTCAAACATGTTGAAACCCTTTTGGTGCTCAGGTGTAGCTGATTGATGCTTAGATGGAGCAAAAAGTTGCAAATATCAGACCTTTTTTGGAGCTAGGATCAGCTAGGATTGGGGGGAAACATTCCCAAACTTGGCCTTTTTAATGATTCTTTTGGCGCTAGGATCGATCAACTGGTTCCAAACAGGTCCGTCCCAATGCCCACTGATTGATGAAAAGAGAAGGCTCACAAGCATGGAAATTAGGCGAGCAAAATCACAAACAATGCCTTTTTTCCTGTGGCAACAAAAAATTCAAAAAAAGCGAATGACTTTCTAAGTTTTAGTAGGATTCTCCATTGGAATGATGAAAATCTCCAATCCCTGGCAGTCGGAGAAGTCAACGAAATCTGTACTCGCAAGGCGATTCCGGTGGTGGAAACCCCACCACTGGAAGGTGATCTGGGTTGAACAAGGGGGAGCCTGCTGTTGCGACGTCAAACAACATCGCCATAGGATGCCATAGGTGGATACTTTCAGAAGTGCTCCTTTAGATGTAGAACTGGTGGCCAACACAAAACATTCACGATCCGAACCCCAATCAGATTTGTTCTTTCAGGCGGTGTTTTTTCAATCACGGACGATACACACGCTCACAATGATACATAATGATATATATATATGTGTGTGTGTGGAAAATTGAAATCGTATGGTATGGTGCAGGTATGTATGTTACAGCTTATGGTACAGGTATGTATCTTACAACTTGTGGTACAGCTATGGACGGGACAGGATGTTACAGATATGTAAGAATGGGACAGCTATGTTATGCATGTAATGTAAATGTAGTTTTCATGCGCTGTCATGTAAATCAATGTAATGTAATCGAACCTAAGATCTGTTTATAAGTGTGTGTGTGTGCGCGTTATTATTCTTTTGCAGTAAATGTTCATTTCTTCCATTTTATTTATCTATGTTGTTGAATTTGCATAGTGCTTACTTACTATTTTTCATTTACTTTCTATGATCTATTTTCTATGTGCTTCTCACCCACACAATGGTTCAACAATCCATTGTGATTATCCCCCGGTCCACCAGAGATGTGCTGAAACAATGGCGCCTTGCCCGCACTTGATCCCCAGGAAGCATGGGTGTGACCCAAGAACTTTAGGTTGAAAGGAGAGAACCAAGTGCCCACATTGATCTGTTACGCTATCACATGCAAGGCCTTAGGGCTAGGTTCGCCTTAGGCTGATGCCTTTATGTGCGTTCGTTCATTGTGGGATGAAGACGGGAACCACCGCTGGCAGCCATTCTTTTCAACGGAGTTTCCCAGGAACCCGTAGCAGTGTGATTGAAAGAGCACATGATATTTCAAAATCATTTGGGAAAGTCAAAAACCCCGTTGCTGTCTTAGCTTGGCGGTGAACCAGACCATAGACAAGCTACTCTTGGGGATGGCAGTTTGTTCTACCCACCCATGATGAAAGCGGACAGTTGGGGTCTCGTTTGTTAATGGTCTGGTTCGCTCTCGGCTTACCACATTAGCAGCAATTGTCGCGTTGGCCGTGTGTGGCAATTTTTGCACTGCGGACCGACTGATGCTGATTAAAATGAGAAGCACGGCGCCGCTGCAAGAAGCGAAGGCGGCTTCGGGGGGTTGTCCAAAAGTGGGGCATATGCCCCTTCCATAAGAGGTGAAAACATAGGAAAACTAATGAACATTACCTTCCATCCAAGTAAGACAGATGATCTGCGAGAAATCCGACCAAAACACAGCGGTCGACAGTGGCCAAACTACGTGCACTATCAAGACAAATCGGAGATATACTGGCTGCACCCCAAATTGAGACCTGTCTCAGTAGGTGTGACCTATTGATGGGGACTGTCACGACACGACATGTGATGTAGGGTGAGGGTGGCCTAAATCTTGGAGGAAGAAAAACATATCTTGCGGGGTTCCATGCTCATATTCATCAAATATATGTTTTAACTTGTTGAGGTTATCCCTGATCAGGCATATTTTTTGGTCGTGCAAGGCTCGCCTGTACACATCAAACATTTGTAGACATGTAAGCAAAAAAACAAACGCAGGCAAACATCTCGGAGGATCACAACACCACCAAGCTCTTGCTGACCATACATGATTTATGCGACGAGGGTCCCTTCCGAAGAACTTGTGATTTTGTCAAGTTCGGCAATGTTAGGAGTTTTGGTGCATGAGGTGGGTCTAGTCCGAGCATGTGAACATTGCAAGTCGACCTTCGAGATGCAAACATTGGAATATAATGGACCGTGGACATTCACTAATTAGTCACGGTCATTTTAAGAAATTGTCATTGTATTTGCTATGTTTCGGGGCAAACCTTGGTGGAAGGTAGTTTAGTATTCAAAGCTTTGCAAAAAAGGGGATTCGTACACATCAGCTTTAAGAAAATGGGGTGCATCTAGCATTGGCCAGCGCTGGGAGTTGGTGCACGTTGGACCTGAAGTGCGTCACCTTTTTGCCAAGGGACTAAGGGACTAGCCAGCAAAGAAAGAACCATTGGCAGTGCAGATTTTGGGGTTCGTAACTTGGCTGGATTTTTCCTCTCAAAACCGTGTGTGTGTCTAAGTGTGTGTTTTTGTTTGAGAAATTAAGAGCCTCCTGGGTGTGTTTTTATTGTTTGCATATTGTCATGTCATATTTATTAAATGTTTTTCACCATAGCATGGGTTTCAAAACATAACCATATTACTTTGAAGCTTGGGGTTTCTTCACGGGTTTCGATTGAGGAATAACCCATTTCTCGCTGGAAGAATGTTGCAAGGGGTTCTGCCCAGAAGAGGCAGTTCTTGTAGCCAAGGGCTTAAGCAGTTTCTGGTGAAGATGGTAGGGGCCTTGAAATTGTGGACAGGCACGACGTAGCAGAAATCATAAGTGACCCATCCCCGTTCACCAGGGGGCATTTCAAATTACATGTCGGAAAGCTGGAAACAGCATTGAAAGCAGGATTGCAGCCCCTAAAACTTCTATTGCACTGGAAAGGCAAGCTGGGTTCACCCATGCTGGCCGCAGACTGGTTTCGTTTTTGATTTTTTTTGGCATCCTCAAGTATTTTTGTGCTGTGTCCCTATGTTTTTCTTTGTAGCTGCACGTCTGCAATCCAAGTCATGTTCTGACTTTGGCCCTAGGATGACACCTCCTCGCAAGCTACCCAGTCCCCGATCAGGAAATCATGGGCCATAAAAGGATCCAGCCTATTGTGATCCACACGATTTAGACGGGGAAGACCTGACTGAGTCTCTTAGCTTACTCTTTGTAGCCGATTCAAGGCAAACAAGCGAGACATCATGGGTCAAATGATTCAAAAACGTGGTCAGGCTCAGCCTCCTGATGGATATCGCGAAGGGCAATCGCCTCACCACGGGGCTTGTTACTGGTCGAATCTGGTGCCACCAAAATGCCACGCGTCGCCGCTGTCTTGAACGAGGTGTCAAGATACGTTGCGCGAAGCCGCCTTCACCCGCCTCATAGCAGTTAGCACACAGACCGCGACCGAGCCAACCACGGATTCATTTGTTCGCTGGCAAAACTTCCAGATATGGGAGTGCAACCTAAGATACCTAAGAAGTTGGAGTGTAACAAAAAAAATCCGGGCAGCCTCATCGGTGAAGGCTAGTATCTGTCTTTTGTGTAATAAGTAATAACATGAAACTTTGGCCAACTGTTTGGGAGATGATTGAAGAATCAGTGGAAAGTCACTGCGACCTGATATGTGCAAAATGCAGACAACCCCTCTTTGCTCTTTGGCCACTTGGAAAAACATGTTTTCCACATTCTGAGCGACCTCATTGAGAAAGAGGGAAGTCAGCGTGTCAAGAGGCCGGCAGGCGCTTTTTTCAACTAACAGAACTTGTTTGCCTTCGAAAATGGATTGCCATTAGAGTTATTAGAGCAATAAACAATGTTTTTGGGCATTTTTCCCGTTTCCCAAAATGATCCAATACGCAAAAGAACATAAAGGAAGTGTGGTTTACTTTTGGCTTCACCACGGTTTGTTGTACTAATATTGCTTATCGCAAGATTGCGGTTCCTGCCCCAGTGTCCGGTCACGCGTTGTTTCAATTGTTTGGCGCACCGGGCCCAGCATCGTGCTCTCTTTGGGTTCTTGCGGGCAACATGCAATAGTGATGGGCCCTCTCGCGGTATCATGAATATCGGCGCCAAAGTTGTCATTTTTCTTGGCAAAAACCGATTTAGTTTTTGAGGTTCTTTTTTTCTACCGCATGTTAATATTTTCCGGCTTGTTTTCGAGGCACATGAAGGACCCTCCGTTGCGCGAGCAGTCTGATGCTAACTACCAGCTCTTGGTTCTTCATGGAGATGGATGGCGTCCATTTTACCAAACAAACAGGGGAACAAAAAGCCTGAAGGATTCCCTAGCAGAAGCATTCCGAAGCAAGGTATAACCTCAAAATTAGTATGTGCCAAAAAACATGACGCCATTACATACAGCATGCGGCGTACAGAAATTTCCGGTTCAAGGCTGCTATTGAGAACTTCCACTCTGGCAGCCCATGGGCCAAGTTAGTGACCGAAGTTCGTGATGGGCAGATGGAATCTTTTTGCAGTTTTCCTTGTCGCTTCGGCTGGGCAATTGCTAACGGAAGAGGCGCGCATTTAAAGGGCAGCACGCTGCCAAGATCATGGAATGTTCCATGGGCAAAGTATTTGGTGATGTGTGGGCGTTTTTTCTCTGCGGCATATCTGCCGGAGAATCAGTCAAGCAGTCACAAACCATTCGAAACAAATGGAGGTACCCTAGCCGCCATCATTCACTTGAGTCGTCGCTTGGGATTGTTATCGTTTGCCTCCCAGACCCACTGGTCCTTGCAAGTTGGCCACGATTCAGCCGTAGTTCCTTTAGATTAAGTCACACAATCCACTCATGTCATGGCAGACTAGTTTGATCATAGCAGGGGCCACACCTGTCGCGAGTGCAGGTGGATTTTCATGGTGGGTTTTCCATGATACAACGACAACAACGACAAGTTCTGGTGGAAAGTCGCCCGAAACCCTGGGATGTTCATCGCTATGTCCTCGCCAACTTTCACAAAGCCGGACCTTTGGCTATCAAGCGGCTTTCATCATCTTGTGCCAAAATTGTCATAAAATCTCAACCCGACGGTTTTTTAAACTCTTGGTTTGCTCATGTCGGGACGGTTTGACATTTTTGTGTGGCCCTCCGTCGATGGAAGGCTTTGTATATCCGAAAGTAAACGCCTCCCTTTTGGTTTGTGTCCCCCTTGCATTGACGCAGTTTCCTAAGCTTCATCCTAAATCAAATGCCGCTTGCCCCAAGCAAAATGCAATTGCTTCGGCAGGCACAACCATTTGAGGATCTAAGATTTCAACTTGTAATTGATTCATTTGGACTTGGCAAAATTCGGGCATGCCTTTTCCCCCAAGGGAAATGCTGACAAACCAGTGAATTTTGCGTCATCACGTGTTTGGATCAAATTTCATGTAGCCGATGCTATATTTGTCCATGGTCGAGGTTGGAAGATCGGTACCATCATCATCAGCTTGCATCACTGGTTTGGGGTACGCTAATCAACATGCCATGTTGTAGATAATTAATGAGGAAGATTTGGATGCAATCACCGTTTTACATCACGATATGATATAACCAGGAAAACACTAGTTGGCGTTCTTTAAAACAGATTCACGGTATCCTACCTGGTTTCGATACCTTTCCAGTACCCAGCTGACACTTGGCATAGCATGTCTCGTGGGCCGGTTATCATTGGCAATTTTGGAAATGCTATTGTGTGTGGTTACTTTGGTTTTTCACCATCGCTAGGATGTTAATTCACTCGCACAAAGTTTAAATTTCTGCGTTTGGTGTGTAAATATTTGTTACCCCTGCCCAAAGCCAATGTGTTTGTTTCAAGCTACGGCTTTGTTGCTCTATTAATGGTTTTGATAGAACAGCGTGTTGTTGGCTTTGGATCGTCATTTTGTTGCGTTCATTTTCCTGAAAGCGCATGCGAACGGCTCCTTCCAAAGAGCGGCTGCCAATACGCTTTTTTTTTAAACTAACAACAATAACCATCACCATCATCATCACCATCTTCATCTCCGTCATCTTCTACACCACCATGATTATCGTTTTTTATCATCGTCACCTTCTTCATCATCTTCTTCAGCATCATCAACACCATCAACATCACCATCATCATCGTCATCATCACCATCACCGTCGTCTACAGCGCCATCACCATCACCATCAGCATCACCACTACCATCACACCATGCTTTCTATCATAGATATTGATACGTTTTTTGGACAGACCCCTTCGCGTGCGTGGCTTGCCTTTGGAAAGAACCTTGGGTGTTTGTCTCCTGGTTTCCTTGCGGGCTGTATTGTCATCTACTTGAAGAAGCGTTATTTTTTCGATGTTTCAAGCCCATGTTTTTGCAAGAGCAGAATGACCCCCCAAGCCGAGGTGTTCACCTCACAGCAGGTCAGGGCACGCTTCGCAGCACAGTTTTGTGTTTGGGGATTCACCGCCTTTGGGGGTGGTTAATTTCCTCCCCATGGAGTATTGATACTAGATGTTTGCCATCTATGAACTCGGCGTTGACAAAACCATCTCTTTTTGGAATGTGTTGGATGCAGGTTATGAAAAGTCAATTCCTATGATCGGATGAATTCCTCTATTCCCCTCGTATAATGTCACCAGAGGAAGTTGCCACTCAACTTGAAGGGCCAATGGCAGGGGTCATACTTTCATGCTTCCTGATTTATCCACACCATCCCTCACCGAAGGTTGTCCCCACCTGCCAGGTGAGGGTCTCTAGATTTTATCACGCCTCTTCTCCTCTTCTCCTCCTCATCCTCAACCGCAAGCTCCAGATCTCAGTGCGCACTGCCGGACCTCAACCGCGAGCCCTCAGCGGGCACTGCCCACTGAGATTTGGCGCTGGCGGTTGAGGTCCAGCAGTGCCCATGTCAGAGAGAATGCCCGAATAAATGCCAGATAGACTGCCAGAATTTAATGAAAGAATCGAATAGAATGGTGGAATATCAGCATATATACCAGAAACTTTGTGAGAATAGATGCCAGAAAGAATGTCAGAGTAAATGCCAGAAAGAATGTCAGAACATGCATGCATGCATACATAAATACATTCATCAATATATCCGATGGTATATCAAAAACTATGCCAAAATAATGTGTGAGCATAATGCGTCAGGGCGGGGATCACTCGAAGAAAACAATTTTGTCCTTGTTTTGCGATATGGGGGCACGCACTGACCAGAAGAAAGAATGCTACCACAGATTGCCGCTGGATCCTGGTTGGATGATGAAAGGCGAAACGATGTTGATGGTACCCGTGGGACATGCTGGAATATCCACAGCCATCTAATGTTCGTGGGAAAATTGTTTTTGTACCAAAAAACAAAAGAACCAAATGTGGAAATGCCAATTGTTTTTTTGAAGTTCATAGCTTTCATAGTCTCAAGCGGCTTGGCTTGAGTTGGAATCACTATTTAGTGTTTCAAAGGCAACACTTGGCGATCCAACTGCCTTCAAGATTCAGGGTGCCAGTACGAAACGGTAATTCCATGTGCAATCATGGCGCGATATCTTCTGATCACCATGGAACCATGGAACGGTGGTACACTTCAATTGCCCAATCCCGTTGGAAGTCCTTCAGTTTGTCACGTTAACCTTTTGGGCATGTTTCATGTATACACGATGTTTCGTTCAGGCCTTCCAGGGACCATCGCAATTTTCTTCCAAAATTGTTTCATGCTGATCAATCCTTTAAGTTTTAGGATTTAACACCTTTCAATGGAACTGCAGAGACGCAGGAATTTTCTTCAGCATTTTTGCAGCGCTGGGCGTCCCCCCAACTTCAGTTGGCGCCTTGGCACTTGTTCATCCGCCATGTCGAAGGTAACCTTGGATGGAACCTTTAATATTGATTTGTCTTTTGGAATTAATGGGGAAACATACAAACCAGCAACCAATGGGGAAACATACAAACCGGCTTAAGTTGGTGTTTCACGGTTACAGTGCATGTGAGGTTGACAGTGACAGTTCACAATTCCTGGCATTTTGATTGGCAAGAATGATGACATGACATGATATTATATGATATGATACACCATTTTGTGTCAGCTACCTGTTTTTGGACAAACCCACACCGAAGGGAAATTCACCAGCATCGGTTATTTTTAACATGTTTCCTCAAGGCACCATTCTGTTTTGATGACGGCGTTTTCTCTGAATGTATGATGATTGCTGAACTCCATCATTCTCAATGGTAAGAACGTATGATTTGCTGTCGTTTCTCATCAAATTGATTCAAAACAAGGTTGGAAGGTTGGAGGGTTGGAATGTTGCTGCACTGCACGTAATACATCTATATAGCATCACATTACTACATGCGAAGTGCATAGGGTTTGGGTCACCAAAAAAACGTTCCAACGATTTCCACCTGGCTTCATGCTGGATCAAAAAACTCGGGCCTTAAACACGAATTTAAGCTGAAGGTTCCAGCTGTTCAACTTTGCAAAAATGCCAGACTAGTGGGAGCTGTTATTTCCTGTGCGGGCTTATAGGTTCGATTCAAATCATCCCATCCAGAGGCAAATACATCAATCAAAATCACAACGTTCGCAGGTATCAAATCTCACACAAATCCGGTTTCTAGCCAGGAAATGTGGTCTATCCGTGCTCTCTGGTGAACACTTGCTTTAACTCGGACGCACCGGTGCGGCAAATGACAGCCCCTTGATTGCGCAAGTTAAAAGCCTTCAACCACAATATTGAAAGTATATATAATGGGATATTAATGGGAACGATGTTATTCTATATCCATTATCAGCGGGGCATATCCAATTCTTTGGAGCCCACAACGTGGCAACCTGCAACCCCAGGATGCATGGGATATTGAAATCCCCAAGTTCCTGGAGTCGTTGACGCGGCCGGGGTGCTATGACCAGAGCATCTGGAAATAGCTTGTAAATCCAATCTATATTATGTAAGCAGTTTATTGCTCACAAGCAAAATTATATTTACTTATGTTTGCATATTATGCATATATCTTTATATATGTGTGTGGTTTGCATTGAGAACTTGTTTAATGAAAGAAGATTCGTTTGGGATAATGATTTTGAATCACTGTTGTAATTAGTGGGGACAAGATACGTTGTTGCAGCTATGGATTTGCACAGGGTCCTGCTGCACAGTTGCCTTGCCAAGGATAGCTACAACGCCTCTTATGCACAGAAGGACGAAAATTTAACGGGTAAAGTTGTGGAAGGTCCTAGGAGTTCGGGGCGGCCTATTTCTGGGAAACCCAAGTCCACAATTGTTTGACAGGCATTTGACTTGTTTACCCTCCAGCGGTTGTGGATTTTCACATTCATTTTGCCCTCAATTGGTGGTAACTTTGCCGGGGTTGGTCCGAGACTAGGAACCATTATCTTTTCATTCCACCCTGGTTAGCAAGGTCTAGCCACCCAAAACCCAAACAGGTCCCCCCTATGTCCCCCAACAATGGTAACGTGCAGAAGTCAAAAAGCCGGGTTTCCAAGATCAATTTTGGGTCCTTGTTCGAATTAAGAGTGCGCCAAACAAGAAAAACTATCCCGCAGCAAATTTCACCACCAACGCACCCACGATTCCTTTCGAAGGAGCGCAAACAGAAAAACCGTGCGCCGCTGTACACAGCAATTTCAGTCAGGGATCCTTTGGTGATGGTAGCGCAGCTCGGTTGCAGCCAGATGTCAAACAGGTCAACTGATATCAGCCTTATCTTGCAGGGAACAATGCATGCTTGAAGCATGTCAGCATGTCAGCTTAAAGGCTTAATTTTCTCTTCAAGACTAAGGAAGATTGCGGAACAACGTTTGTTTTTGCTGCAAATAGCCGCTAATGGAGCTGCATGCTGCCCTTGTTTTCATCGCACATGTAGGTCGCTTCTGAAGTGAAGATGTAACGTGCTTTTTGAGTTCAGAGTATTGTGAGCCTTGAAGACTGCCAAGGTGTTACAAAAATTATTCACAAAACTCGCAGTTGTATGAAGTTTGCATGATTCATGTGGTTGTCGCGTTTTTGCCGTTGGCCTGAACAAGTTTACAATTTCATGTGATTGGGGAAGAATATGAGACATGTTTATACGGCTTATATCCTAAGTAACAAGAAATATTGGCGGTTATTTCACCATGGCCACATCCACAAGATTAGCCCATACCAACAAATGCACTGTCAAGAAGGTTCTTGTTGGACCATTGAACTCCCATATGCTCTTTACCCACATTGCCCATATATCCTGTGGCTCAACTGTGAGGTCTGCGTATTGCTACCATCGCGACGGCCATGAACCTTTGAACAAGCGGCTAGTTGATGATTAGCGCAGGCGTTTTACACGTTCTGTATTGTTGATGAATGATTCTAAGTAGGGATTATCATAACCCACGAGCTGGCAATCCCAGCCAGATGGGCCGGTGATCCTGACATATCCTGACTGAAGCCCCAAAATAGTTTGAACAACTTCCTGGAGTCCCCGTGTTCGAAACCGAGGGGTTTCCCGTTTGAGGCTCGTACCAGAAAAAGAACTTCACGGCCTTGGCTTCGCAGATGGCGCCCAGTTCACAGCAGACAGGAGCCGCAGACGGGAAAATTGCACAATCATCGTTGAAAGAGGGACTTCATCAACAAAAATTGCTGCCTTAACGGACAAAATCCAAATGTTGATTTTGGGGACAAGCATCTAAAATGTATACCGTATACCGTTTGCTTCAAGAATTCACAATGAAAAGAGGTTGTGTTTTGAGACATACCTATATCCTAGTGCTGGAAATCATGGTTTCAGGTGAAGATGGTGATGCATTTTACGATCATTGCAGCATCTATCACACCTCCCAGGATTCTCCCCTTGATCCAAGACATAGTGGGATCTTTAGATGATCCAGCAAACCACACCCATGTGCTGAGTTTTGAAAGCGACTCAGCTACATTCAGATCATTCAGCTGATTGGGGAAGAGTGCGAACATGCTGGTCGCTAATACTCAGAGTTCATCGTATTTTAGCAGGATTTTTGTTGAATGCAATCAGGTAGGTATGAGAATGTGGGCCGAAATCAGAGTCAGTAGAAGAAGCACAACAGTTGACATGTTCGGGGTCAACCTTGGGAGGGATTTGTTCGTATGTTTTGCCATAAACATTGCACATTTTGTTCATACAAGCCGAGCTCAAAATCAAAACTAAGAATCCATGTCATTGATCCTATAACCTGTTGTGTATCCCCTTATTCTTCCCTGAAATTACTGCATGTTTGCTGGTTTGCTTGACTGGGCTCTTGTTTCCGGAAATTTGGGCTGGATCTGTTGAATGGATCTATACCGGGCTAGTGGACAAAAATGCTCCAAACTTGGTAAAATTGGTTCATGGTCGTTGATTTTAAATGGAATATGGTTATACAACACATCCTTATACTTTATCTTGGTGTGGATAAGTGATATCTCATGTATTTTGCATATATGTACGTATGCGTGTGTGCGTTTGCATTACATTACCTTTTTCAGCTCAATTTGGAAGATTTTCATTTCATTCCGAATGTTCTTACAACATTGTTTTCACTATACTTTTGTTCATCATTATTTCATCATTATTTCATCTCAACTTAATTCATTTTTCGAATGATAAACCAAGTCGACTGTATTCATTTCGGGTTTGGGATTATAATCCTGAAGAATCAATATTGTCCAGCAGGGTTGAAAGCAGAGCAAGAAGCATTTTGACTTCCCTTGTGAGTTCCAGATGGTGATGGTGGCTCTTCATGTAGCAAATCAGTCAGACAATCAACCATCAAATCCGGAGCCGACACCAAGGACTGACTGAATCCTCTGAAAGCTTTGACAAGGAAGTGCAAGATTTCATGGATTTCATGCTGCCTGGCGGGGATGGGTTTCTTCCAATTGTTTGTTGACTTGGTAGGAAACAAACAAAACGGCATTATGCGGACGCTAGCATTTTCAGATAATTGTTTTGGTGCTGTTGCTTCTTTAGCTTGCTGTAGAAATGTTTCTTTATTACCAAGTGGTGGTTGTGACTGCTAAGCAGGAGGCGGGTTTTTTTAAAGGACAAATGATATGTCCAGTTGGAAAAGGATAGAAATAGAATGGTTTGAGACATTTGGCCCCCTGTGGCAACATTACACCCACACCTAAGTTGAGAATATTCTGGGCACGCTTCCGGGACCGGCGCGATGCTATTGGCTTTTGACAAGCTTGCTATTTGTGGATACATTCACGCATATATGTGCATATATATTTTTTTTTATGTATTTATTTATTTATTTATTTATTTTTCTTTATTTATTTATTTATATTATATATTGTTGCAATATATAGCATATATATATATATATTTATTTACATATTCACATATGCATATACTATAATCTACATATTGGAAATTCAAACAACACAACGTGCAGTCATACACACCCACATACATGCATGCATGCATGCATACATACATACATACATACATACAGACAGACAGACAGACGCATTATACATGTATTTTTGATTTGTGCATATATACCTTTATATATATATACATGTCTTCTCCACCCTTGTTAGTCAATCCAAGTTCTTGACTCAGCACAGGTTTCCCGATGATCTTATCACGGAAGATGAACGCCAACAAGCTTTGAAGGCGAGGGAAATGGCTGGAAAAATACTTTTTGTACCGCTGAGTAGCTAAAAAAAGGTCGCGTTGTAGATTTGGGTGTCGATCTGGATGTTCCACGGTGTTCATGTATAAAGCTGAGGGCTGTGGAAAGGATCCTATCGCCTGAATACGAGAGCAAAGTTTTCTTATGCCGTTTTTAAAAAACAGATCTTACGGGCCTTTTTATGAAGTTACGAACACTACCGCTCCACAAGTAACATGTTTTCATCCATGTGGGGGTATGACAAGCAACCACGGGCTGCTCATTGCCACCCCCAACTGACTTTGTTCACTTTAGAGCAGGGAACTGATTATAAGTTGAAAATCTAGCCTTTGAACCACAACTCTTCTTGAGTAAGAAACCCTTTCTCGTGAACCACCAGACTTGGATGGTATGATGTTCAAAAATCATGTCATATCGTTTTTGGTTGGCCCGCCCTGGGCTGATTCTCTAGTTGGTTGGGCCATTCCTGCTTGGATGCCGGACAACATTCCCAGAATGGCTTTTGATATGTTTAATTTTCAATACTGCTAGACTTCAAAAGAAAACACACAGAAGTTTGAATGTAAACCCACCCAGCATCGGAGCTTGGACATCGTTTATAACCTTGACTTTTCAAGTTGATCTCAGGAAAGGTCAAAGCTTTCAAATGTTAAACGGGAAATCATTTTCTGGTGGTTTTTGGATGGAACATGATGGAACCATCCAACATCATCCAACCCACCACGTCATCCTTTCGTTTCTTCACAGGCTGCTACTGCCTTTGACGCTCGACGCAACCCCTCAGCCACCGAAATGGGGCACTCGCATCTGGGATCGCATCGCTTGGGCCGCAGGGATCGGAGATGGGGTCCATTGTAAAAATGTTAGGTTTACTCACCATGATTAAACATCAGTGGTTACCATATTTATGAAAAAACATTGTTAATATTTATGGCTCACATGTTGTAGTAATATCCATCAGATCGATGCTCATTTACACCTTTTTTTGGCCCAGCTATTGCGGGTTCTCAGCCAGTAACGGCTCTTATTATCCATAGATATGTTCAACCATCCAACTAGAATGACAATATAATGATGAGATATTGATGAACCTGTTCTTTCCAGGGGGTTGGAGGGAGCAAATGGGAACTATGGATATCCATATTCCCTTTCAAATAGTAGGGAACCAACGAGCTACCAAAAGACTTTCCCAACCATATGATCGTTTATTTGTCTATATCTTTTTTTGATCCTTACCCTCCAGTAATCAAAGATGGCTGGCTGGAGAACCCCCCATTCATATGTCATTGACCTTGCTTATGTGCGGCTCGAGTAAGCTCATATCATCTGTTGAATGTATAAACTCAAACCTGCAGTCCAGTCTCAGAACCAAAGTCTGTGCAATGGTTGTACCTTGAAGTGGGTTGAATGAAGCTTTGCATTAGTGGGCACATGTGCAATTGATGTTTGCATGTTGTTCTTGGGCAGTGTTGGGCGCAAGCACCCTATAAAGTTTTGCATCTTGTGTTTGGCAACGGTAAGTGACAAGCACATTCAAACATTGGTTTTAGTGGGTTGTGTCTTGGTTTCCCTCAATTTCAATAGGATCGTTTCATGCACAGCCCCACCAGTAATGTGGGATGGATTACATGTTCAGTGCTCAGCTACCTTCTGTTACACTGTTGGTTGGCTACCTGTTAGACCAGGTGGGGATGGGCATGGTGCATGCTGCCCATGGTTGGGTTAAAGGGACCGAGCAAGATCCCCGTGTATTGATGGTTGTTTCCTGTGAATGTCTAAACTGGCCAACCGCTTGGTTTGAGTAGTTTAAGATTGTATTTTGTCGCCAAAATTGACCGCATTTACTCGCATATGTATGTGTATGCATATGCATGCATATTATATCATTTAAGTATATTTATTTATGTGGACATTGATTTATCTAGTTCGATGTTTGATATATTTGTACATTGATTTGGACGTATTCACCATAACCTGCGTGTCTTTCTTCCGTGGAAGTTGATCCAACAGCCATGATTGATTGGAGCATCCCTGAGCTGCCAAGCCATTGGATAGGGTCACAATTCCTTGAAAACAAGAATGCCTTGCAGAACGGCACTGGGATGTAGTTTATCACCAATACTATTCAAATTGTAACTTATGGAACCATAATATTTATTGATCACCGATAGTTAACCCATGTTTTTTTGGAGCGATAAATTGATAGTTACCAGGGTATCCAAGTCCATCGCCGCGGGCCCCCAGGAATAGCAAAGACTGTGAGCGGAAAGCCCTAGCCGCCATCTTGCAGATGAAACCCGGTATGCTCAGGAGCGACTCGTGGAGGATTCAAAATGAATTCAAAATGGATTCCAAAGATTCAAATAGTTCATGTGATTTAATGAAAGGTAACCATACTCCGAGGTGGCCCCCTGATGGTCCATGTTCACATTTAAGTTAAGGGTTGACCAACTACTTGTCATAGCAAACGTTGCTTCAGCATTCTAGCAGGTTTTTGGTTGATTGTCAGCTAGGTACCGTACTTGCTTCGGGTATAGACAGGATCAGCGACCCGTTTTTCACCAATAGAATTTGTTGAAACACTGGCAATGCACAACCGGATTCTTCATGTGTTTGAGCTGCTGTGTCTATTTCATCATCACCTATTAACAGCAAAAATAATATTGTATATTAAAACAAAAAGCATGTTTCGTTGGCATAATTTATGCCGGGTGCTGGCATGAAACTGCACAGTTTTGGGCCCCGACCGTCGGATTTGTTATGGGCCGTGTCCAATTCCGATGACAACCATTTTTTCCCATTGAAATTTGGCAAAGTTGGGGGGTATCCTTTGTTTCTACAGGCCAATGTTTGATGTTGCAAACCTGTCAACGCAGTTTAACCGAGCTTTTTCAAGAGTGAGAAAGAATGAGTAGCAAGACAGCGCAATCTTTGCGTCACCTGGAGTAGATATTTGATGGTTTTGCATGAAAATGTGGTAACGTTCCAGATTTTTCGGACGTTTGTCCTCAAACTCAATGCCCTCTCAGCTTTCGAAACCCTCTTCCCACCTTTGGCTGTGCTTTTTGGAAAACCCAGAAGAGACCAGAGAAATTTGGAAATTGGCTGAAAACCATCCAAGTTGCGGAAAAACTCGTCCCGCTGCCACAGTAGCCGCCAGGACCCTGCATGAGTTGCGCGCGAAACTGGGTTACAATGGCAGTCCCAGCATCCATTGACGGGCATCTTTTGAGCCTTGAAAGATTGAATCCCTAGTTTGGTTTCAAGATGACTTTTGGCCACTGCAAAATGAAGGCCAGCTCGTTGTTCAACACAAGCTAACCAATGTATCTAAGTGTTCAATACAATGTTCTTCGATGGTTGTGTCCGTGTGGGAATTTTAGGTCACTGATGCTGAGCTTCGCAATAGTGTGGCCGCAATCTTGATTCCAACTTACTTCCAACCTTGGCCAAGAGGGCAACCCCCTTGTCCATTCCATATCTGACACCAGAGGAGTGAAAAGAGAATTTCGAGAGAAAAAAATGCGCCGAACAGCTTGGATGATTTGAGTGGTGTCAATGTTCGTATTAGTTAATCCACCACAATTGGGAAATTCATGTGGGGAAAAAACTGCATTAGCAATCCTGTTCAGCCCTATTTCGGATAATTTTGACGAATATCTTTGAATTGAAACCAGCACTTAATTCCTTTGAAGCTTATGGGAGATAGGGATTTGAACCTGGTGAAAGGACCCAATCAAAAAATTGGAAAATAGCCACGTAATGGAAGATCTATTCGATCCGTCACGAGATGTCACGAGAGCAGTCCACATGCGAAGCTGATGGCAACCCATTTTCAGCTTGCTTATTGCTTATTTCAAAGATTTCGTATGGAAAATGATGTTTTGAACATCTTTGAACCAGACAAAATTCAGCACAGATGGTTTTTCAACCTAGGCCTGGCAAGCCTGTGAGCTTTCGCACGCTCAACGCGCGCCCAGTGCTGTTGAGCCAAGTGATGGGAGTGCGGAAGGCCCAGAAGGTGTGAAACAAAAGGTTGGTGAGACATATTTTAACCCTGATTGGTGGTTTGGAACATTTTTTATTTTGCCATAGATTGGCAATAATCATCCCAACTGACTAATATTTTTCAGAGGTGTTGAAACCACCAACCAGTATTTTAACCCATGGAAAAAAGGAAAAAAAACATTGGTTTTCTGTTTAGATGATTTGCTGTTTGATTTTTGTTGCATTTTCTCACAGCTTAACCCACACACTATGAAAACTGTCTGAAGATGTTGTTTGTGGTGGGTGGCCATTTTTAGCAGATCTCTAAGCTAGGTGTCCTCCACCACGAATGTTGACTCAAAAGATTATGATTTCGCAAGCGGAAATGGATTTACACAAGAATTGACAGGCTCAATTATATAACGCAGTGCCTCTTTTCCTGTGATAGCTCATGGTTGGATAATTGCCCCCGATGTCCACCCATGATGAAGGTAAATAAAAACATGTGTGTTGGATTGAGTGCCCCTCTTTTGGTGGCGTTTGGCCTTGACTTCTACCAGTCGGAAGACTGGTTCCGGCGGCTTGTAAATTTTCCAGCCACTGATGTTTAATGAAGGATGCATTTTTCATGCTGACACTGAATATAAGTAAGCGTTGCTTACGTCAACTAACGACGGCTCAACAGCACTGATCCGTCAAATTGGATGGGTTTGGTTTTGTCAACGCAAAAAAGCGTGGATGTCTTGTATTTGGGAGATGTTTTTGGATATGATGTTTAAAGATGTTTGTGTGTCTGTGGGCGCGCGTTTGTTTCCAAATGCGGTCGAATTGTCACCACACGAAAAAATTGCCCATCTAAAAGGTTGTGCTCTCGACATTGTCCCAGGCCGAAAGTGGGCTCCAGGCTCCGGAGCTGGTGAAACCGAGGGGAAGATGTTAGATTTTTGTTGCTCCGGACTCCATGTATAGTTGTTTTCGGCCATTTTCGGATATTTTTTTGTTGGCAGGAATCACTGGGGTGAATTTTCTTGTTGAACATTGCATGTTGATATAGACATGTGCAACATCAACTTCCTGCCAGAGCCAGAAAGTGGCTGAGCCAGTGTATGTTAGTTAGAACTATTTAGCACCGGATAAGCGGGGATGATGGCAATCACATTCCTACTGCGCGGGGCCTCAACAGGCCAGGAAAAGTCCTGTAAGCGTGCTATCCACATTGGGATCAAGAAATCAAATTGCGTTGGTTTCAATTTATGTTGTTGATTCTTCTTGGAAAATGGGATGATGATCCCCGGCGGTGCTATTTTTTGCGGTTCAACCAACAAGTGTTTGTTGGGGCGCACCAATTTTGTTGGTGGTTTTCCCATGTAGGTATATAATGCCGAAATTAAATTCAAATGTCGAATGCAAACACCAGAAGTTGGCTGTTTTTTTGCAGATGCCATTGAAATACCAACAGAGCCCTCTTGAAATGAGTTGGTTCCCCATGGGTCCCCATGGTCCACATGTTCTGGTCATATTTGATCCCAGAAACTTCGATGAGCAGTTTAATCCTTCGTTTTAATGGTGATACAGTGATAAATGGTGGTGATTTTCAACCTAACAGAGCAGGGCTCCTAGGATTTGCAATGTTTAACCCGGTTTAACCCCATGTTGGTAGATTATCATTCATGAAATCTCAGTCATATTGGCGGGATGGGTTTATCGATGTTACATCTCTAGTTCAAATGTTGGTTGATCAAATTCTTGTGGAAATCGCCATGGTTGATCAAACCGATAGATTTAATGATTTGGCTGGACGACCGCACCGATGGGATTTAGATTGGGGCTTCCTCCCAATGACTTCTTTCAACTGATGGCTTGTGAATCTTCATCGTCCTCTGAGATGGTTTGGCAAGCACCAAGAAATGC
>CAMXCT020000079.1:1334-41334 GCA_947184155.2 Cladocopium goreaui | reverse complement strand
AGCATAATTTGATCATCATTTCTTATTCCTGGTTCATTGGGAAGTCAGTGGCTTTGAGTTGGCGTTTGAAAAAGAGGCAAACAGGCGGAGGTTCAACCTGGATCATTTGCTCGCGATGGCTGCCACCATGTCATTGTCTCCAGGACCAAAGGGCTGAGGGGAACGCCCACCTTATCCTTGCGACGAAATGAACAGTTCAAAGAGCCCCTTGGCGTCACAGAGCCTCAGGAGTCTCAGGAGTTTCAGAGCGGATGGATAATGATAGTTTTGAGCTGCATATGCTGCCACAAGTTGCAGGACTGGAAAATATTTAAAACATGTCATGTTGACATCATCTTCGAAACTAGAGGCATTTGCCAAGTTCAGCCCTTATGTTTACAAAACGTTCATCTGAGGTATGCTGCAGATCATATGCCTGCATCTTTCCGGCTCTTCCAAGAGATGAATTACCAACTCTCAGCCTCTCGGTTGCACATGTCGCACATGGTTCCACCTGCTTCCACATTCCGAATTCAGTGGGTCAGTTCAGTTTTCAGATCGTGTCAATATCACCATTCTCCATAGCAAACGGGGATGATGATTTTATGATTTTGAAGTTTGATGATTTGTTTACATTAAATTTTGCAAAATTTCGGGGTCAAAAAAACAGGTTGCCCAAATTTCATTGTACTTTGAGGTCCCGGCTCACCAGGTCTCACAGATTGTCTCACAATCTCAGCACTGATCCTGGATTTGCCGATTCATTTATCTCCTTTGTGTTTTGCCAGTGGTTATCATGTGATCCACAAGTTGGGAAGATCTACAAGGATGTGTTTTTTAACGCCTGATGAGAAAATCGGATTGTGATGAATCACCGATGAAACACCAGGTGTCTCCCAACAACCTGCGAATGCCGGGCATGCTGGATCGCATTGCCAACATGTCCTGGGCCCCAGATGCTACAGATTCGTATCACATGCCAGCCATGCAAGAATGTATTCACATATGACTTTTATATGACTTCCATGTGACTTTGTTTGACTTTCATATGACTTAATAGCCAACTATTGAAAATCTTTTTGATGGCATGTTCTAGGACAGGGATGGATGGTTTAATCCTTAATCCTTTGCCAACGGTGATTGTCCAACCTCAAGGTGATGGGGGGGAATCCTCCGAGACATGGCCAAGATGGGATACTGTCCATGAAAACTTAAAGTTTCCATTCGCAACTAAGTTGTGTTCGTCACATTTGAATATATTCAAGTGTGTTTATGCCTTGTCTACATGGTCGTAACTGTTTTTTCCAAATAGCAATTTCAATTTGCCCACCTTTCGGCCTATCCCTGGGGAACTGGTCGTTGAAGGTTTGTAAGTCTGCATTGCGCAGCCAAAAACAGAATTAGGCAACAAAGGAACACATACGCTGGACATTGATGGGCGATATTGAGTTATCAGATGGGGTTTCATTTTTCTGGCCGATTGTGTTATGTTTAAATTCTTGATTGAAGTGGCCACGCCACAACTTTCAAGATAACCATTTGATTACATATCAGCCTATATCTCGACAGCACTGCAACTTTCAGTGCTTTCCCTAGAGACCCATTGAGACATCTTCCCTTGTCTTCAGTCCCCGGAAAGAAATATATCCAAAGAAATTCACCTAGGTGTCCATTGGGTACGTGTTTTGGCATTTAGCATTTCATTTGTGTCATGTTTCTCGCCCAATTGGCATTCCTCAAGGTGTTCTTGGGGGGCCCAATCAAAGTTGATGATTTTATGACTTTCAATGCTGGGTCAAGCGTTGATAAATGTCCCCTTGAATAGTTTTGGGCCCCCAAAAATGAGTTGAACATTCCAGCATTTCACAAAGGATGAGCCCGCCAAATGGAATATGTGGTAAAGTTCCTTGCCATTTTTTCCAATTCCATCCTACTAAATGCCTGGGTATTGGATGCATTTCTTTTGCCAAACAAAATCCGTGAATTTCTCATATTGGATCAATAACTCAGGTTTCTCTTTTCGTAAAATCTTGTGTGCTTACCCTTCCCATCAGTGACACGCGGGTGGTTGACACAGGGCCCTTAATGGAAACAGGCCGTAAAAGGAACAGTTCGTAGCCAGAAATTGCAGCAGGAAAATCTGAAATTCCCATACGTGCCCATTTGTTCTTTCAGACACCCAGTTATTAAATACATGTTTAATAGATTCAGATGTTGTCTGCGTTCACTAATTCTTTGAAACGGATTTTCATGAAAAGAAACCGGGAAAACATATCCCCTTTTTTTCCAGAGTGTTCCAGGCAAGATACTGACGCTACCCAAGACTGGTATCTTTGCAGCAACAAGAACTTCGTCATCACCTCGTCCGCTAGCTCAGCGGAAGGTGTTCGCCATAAATTGAAGAGATTCCTGGCACGTGCAGTACCGAGAGACCTTGCAGAAGATGAAGAGAGATAGATGTTGCTAAAATGAGGAGAGCCTCAAAGGGTTGGTCCAGCTACAAAGATTTGAGAAAGCGCATGGAAAAAGCAATTTCTGCCATAGAAAATTCAAAAAACACAGAAACACCAACCATTGCTAGTTGAAATTGCATCATTTGCATCACTTCAGTTTGCTCCAATTTGTCGCAGACTTGATTCATGGAGGCTGTAACAAAAAAATTGCTGGTACAAGGTCCGAAACTTTAGGCCTTTCCCGATATTTTGCAAAGGTCGCCAAGAGGTCGAGAGTGCAGAACTCAGCTCCACTGGATGTGAGGCTGCTTAAAGAAATTGAAGAAAGGGCACTGAAAATAGGGTATGCCCCAAGTTATGACCATGCTCAGAGGGAAAATGGTTATCAGCGATGCGATTTTCGGGGGTGCTGATGGTGGAATTGAGTCATAGGTGAAGATAAACAAGGTAGAGATGCAATCTGAATAGCGGATGTCCCTTTTTCCCACTTGCGGGCATAAGTCGCAATATCCGTTTTACACAAGCAATAACGGTCCCTCTTTGTCTAGAAAATTCTAGAAGGACACCTTTGGTTCACTAGGCAAAAATGAAGGGCACTTGGAGGTTGCACTTCCGGACATGGCCGTAACCACTCTGTAACTATGTCTCATGGCTACCAACCCATCCGTCGCATTTACCAGCGATCGGGGACAACCGGACAACCGATGGCTTTTCTGGTTTGTGAATCTTGCCCACCAAGAGTTTGTAAAACTGTGGGTAGTTTGTGTCAGCATTCTAGCATTCTGCGGTTGGCCTGGAAGGTCGTGATTTTCCGTATCCCAATATGAAAAATAATCATTTATATGACTAGTGCAACTACATACAATCCAATTGGACTTTTAAAAAAATTATTCGCAACCTTGTAGGCGGCGCACCCTTGGTATCGTTGTAAAGGAGTCAAACCACGTCAAATTTTGAGGGATTGTGTTTTGAGATGTCAGGCATGATCTGCCTGGATTGGTTGCGCAAGAATTGCGTTGCTCCTCCTCGCTCCTTCCCCCTTTGAATATCATCCAAAGAAGCGAAACTCAGGGAATCTATGATTATTGCCTGCCATAAGGCAACCCCGGAAATAGTGGACCTATCAACCAGTGGGTTGTTGGGAAAAATTGTAACCTGAAATCTTGCGTTTTTTAAATCATCGCAGTCATTGCGTTGAATTTGTTGAAAGGCCACAGTCATGAGTGAGCTGACCCCATGGTTTCAACATGTCTTAACCCTGTGATGCCGGATCCAGTCCGATTTCTTCCCGACCTGCTCAGTGCCGTGCGGTTGGATGAATATTCCCGGAGATTCCTCTTTGGCTACCGATGGGTGCGGCCAGCCAAGGTTGCACAGGATTGAGTGTTTTTTTGCATGCCCCCTGGTGACGGTCTGCCATGGAAATCACCTTTTTTCTGAAAGGTAACTTCTATACACGGGCCATAGCAATGTTAATGAACTAGAGGATAAATCATGGATTTACCAACTGCATATTCATCTCTCGTGATTTCGTGTGATCTCATTTGCTTTGCCTGGATGAAAAGGGCAAACCCACCAAAGAATTGATGATGTTGGACACATTGCCAAAGATCCGAGAGGTTTGAATCAGCTTCAAGTTTTCAACCCTCCAAAAAATCGAACACTTGAAGCAAGCATTTTTGAAGCAGGGCACCCGGCTATTTGACGGAAATATCAAACATC
The DNA here is from genome assembly GCA_947184155.2 of Cladocopium goreaui. Taxonomy (NCBI): domain Eukaryota; class Dinophyceae; order Suessiales; family Symbiodiniaceae; genus Cladocopium; species Cladocopium goreaui. Next base: position 37,180 of record CAMXCT020000079.1, on the reverse strand, counting down.
AAATATTTCAGATACATACATATATTATTCATATCTATATGGACATATATGGTTCCATAAATTCGATTATATCCCATTGAGCTCCATTATCCCAGCGTTCGATGGTTAAACACCTTCCCACTATGGTTGCATTGTGTTGAGCAATGCTGCACATATGTCCACGATATATCCTTAGTCGTGCAGATTGTTTTTGGGACGACGGGTAAATGATCCGTGCAATCTTCCATTCAATCCACTTCTATCCTCTTTTTTCCATTGTGTGCTGATGATATACATATATTTAAGTATATAGATGTCCATAGATTTATATATATATATATATGTGTGTGTGTGTACATGTAGACGAAGATAGTTTTAGATGTAGTTATAGATGTAGTTTTATATATAAGTATATACCTACTTTTATATATATATATATAGTTATGTATATATATATGTATTGTTATATATCTTTAATTATATATATATATAGTTGTATGTATATGTGTTTCTATATACATGTATATATATATTTATGTACATGTGGTTTTATATCTATATGTATAAATATATAGTTATACATATATTATGGTAATAGAAGCTCAGACATTAGTTTGCTGATTTTCTCATGACCAAACCTCCATTTTTGATGCTATCCCAGCCCTGCCAGGTGCCAACAGCTGACGGTGATCTTCGCTTCGAACCCGTGCCCAATGCCACACAAGCGCAGTCCCTGAGAGTTCCCAACTCAGATGTAGAGGGATGATGGGCGAAGAGGGGCTTGAATGACTCCCTTTTTTTTTGGCTGTTTGAAAAAAGGATACGTGACCCCCCCTTCAACCTGGATACAGGATCATAATCTAGGAATTTGTGTGTCAAACCAGCACCAAACCAGCCGCTTTATATCTCCCCAATGGCCATCATTGCTGTTTGATTTGGTTGAATCAGTTGAATCCCACTTTTTATCGATTCAATCATTTTTGATAAATAAATCCTCATGTTTGATGGTTAATTTTTCTCCCCGTTCTTGATGTTTTAATCATTCTTTTGTGTGGCTTCTGGTGCTGGAGGGTTTGGTTAAATCTTTTCCTTCACAGCAAACCTCCTGCAACCCAAACCTGACATGGGCTGAAAACTTTGAAACTTCCAGTAAACCAGCGAGCACACCTGAGCGTTTGAGATGTTTTTGTTTCTCGCGCACTTCAGAACATGAGCAGAACTCTGCAAGAAAGTAGGCCTGAGCAAGCCAGATTCAGCTTAAAATGGGGATATTTGTTGACCAACCAGTTAAACATTTTTTGCAGGGTATGTAACGTTGGCCATAATTCTATCAGAATCATTTGATGCTGAATTTTCCTGTTGAATTTAATGAATAAACCAAGACCTTGGGAAATTGCCCGGGCCCCACGTTGACGCAAGAAACAACACTATTGTTGTTGATTTGTGTGGTAGCCCCCAATCACAGCCGATCCAACAAAATGGCATATGTTTGCAATTTCATTGCGAGGGTCTTATGTTTTCTCTCCACATCTTAAATCCCCTTGCCTGTTAACCCCCGTGCTACAGTGTATCGCCTGCTAACCAAACAAACACCGCCCAGTAAATCCCAGAAAATCGTGTTGCACCCACCATTAGTATCATCCATAGCGCCATATCCAATCGAAGTTGCCCAGGCTTGCCACAAAGACACAGCCATGCAGTTCGCCAATGCAGCGCAGATCGATGAGTCGGATCGAAGGAAGATCAGCGCGTATAAGGCCTTTATTGCTGGGCAAACGTTGAGAAATTTCAAAGCTGTTTTGTGGATCATTCAGGGATGAATGTGTTTCGATCTTAACACATCCAATGAGCTTGCAAAAATGAATGCGTTTCTTCTTTTCAAGAATGTCTGCCATTTTTGCGCATTTTTCTTTTGTTCAGTTTTTTACAATCGAACAAACCCTCGTTGGCGCATGCGACGCCAGGCAGAGATGAAGCACTTCGAAGAAATCATCGGAGACCTCCGGGCCAAGCCGCATCAGCCACGTCGTGCCCTTGCTCAGTGCGGGAAATTCCTGGGCAATGTGATGGGCGCGGTCGGCTGGGTAAAACGGGTTCTTTGCATCGGTTTAGAATAGAATAGTTTAGATATCTTATCTTTTTCCTGCCAAAGATTGTTCAATTTTTTGCATGTCTAAGAACCTGAAAAGATTAGACACAGGTTGCACGGAACAACCAAGAAAGACCAAATTTGGAACATAATTTCTTTTGATTGGCATATCATAGCGATTTTGTTTGGGAATCCAAGGTTTAAGAAAGGAAACCAGACAGAACTTGACGGCGGCAAAAGAGAGGAATAGAAGACCCGAGCCAATGTTGAATATGTTCTCAAGATACAAGCCGAGGATATTGTTGATGCATTTTACTTTCTCATATCTTTGACCAGCCAAAATCGTGTCTTCACCCAAGGAGGAACATGTAACCATCACCCACCATATTTTGATGAAGAAATCAGATTTAAGCCCGCGACAGTATCAATTTGGCCAGCCAAAATTGATATGTAACCTATCATCCAGCATGATGCAAGACCAATGGGGATGGTTACAGCCATGGGGATATCTTCAATAAATGGTGGCTGTAAGCAGCAAAAGTGATGACATTGTCATTAAACAATGGCTAAACATAGAATTTCACTAGTACGATTTCCTGCTATTGATGCTGGCTGGTCGGAATGGATGGAGACTTTAACCGCGGTTGGATGTCGGTTGGATGGGAATAAGTTGGGGTTCCCTGATGCAATCGCTGCATGGCTTAAAAGTTTTTCTTTGTCCCATGCGTCTATGGGGTGATGATTACGAACTGACGGGAAATGCTCTTCGAGATTGAAAAGCTCATCAAAGTGTGTGCTAGGGGAACCGGTTCGGCTCAATTTCCGCCGGCAGTCTCTGGACATTGTCTGACAGGCCGACCTCACCAATGGCGCCACGCACAGCAATGGCATGGTTGTGTGGGTGCAATCAATGCAATCATCGGTTGTTTCCTTTTGGGAATCATTGAAAATTGAAGGAGTAAGCAACCAGCTTTGTCAACAGCATGTTTTTGGCAAAGAATTGCCAAATCATGTTAGGATGATCTGACAGGGATACGTTTTTGAGGTTGACTGAACCAATTGCACACGACAATCACCATATTGGGGCCTTTGTGGAACTTTTGGAGAAGCTAAAAATGACCCCAAGATAAAATGCCAATCCCCCAAGTGATTTCACGTCAATCCACATCAGTTCCTATTAGGGGTGTTAAGGCTGTATTGTGGTAGCTTTGTGAGGCTGCTCTTGGCTGTCGTTGCATCACGAAATCCAAATGAATCAGGAAAGCAAAATATTTTTCTTCAAGTATTGATTTCAGAAAAAGATTCGACACATTGGGTGAAGCAGCTTGTTCAAACAGAGTAAGATATGAATCTGAGATAGTGCCAATACCGAATTCCGAAGGAACACCAGAGTCCTCTGCGAGTTCATTCATTTCTTGCCGCTGTTGCTGCTGTTGCGCATGCCGATGTCAGTGGCACAAGTAATTTTGGATATGGTAAAACTTTGGCAAAGGTATTTGGTTTTTGTTGACGGGTCGTCAAGCTTCATGCCCTGAGCTTGGGCGTCGCTAGCTTCGGTGCCTGCTGTAGGAAAGTTGTCCACTGAACCCAACGCTGCTTGGGAAAATCAAACAGGTTTTTGGGGCGTGGCACAGTTGTTCCATAGTGGTTCAGGTCCTGCTGGCCCAAGGCTGGGAACGGTCAGATTTGGAACGATCTTTTTATTGTCTCGATTCTAGGAGAGCTATATTGGGGGGCTCATATGAGCGAATTATTTGATGTTAGTGGTAGGGTTTGCGGTTTTCCCGGCAGCTCCTAAGCGAAGGGTACTTCGTGAAGACAAAGGCAAAAGTACATCTACACGCCTCCCATTTGCACATATTACATCTACATTTTGCATTTACTAATCTCGCTTGCATCTGCGTTGCCTCTCTCCTTTTGCCCCCCTTCTCTCTCCTTCTCTCTCTTTTCCCCACTTCTCATTCTCTCCGTTGCTCGGTTTTGGCTCTCTCCTTTTGAGTCCTCTCTCTCTCTCTCCTTCTCACTCTCTCACTCACTCTCTCTCTCTCTCTAACTCTTTGAGACAATTGAGGGCAGAGGACAAGGGACGACAAAGAGAGACAACAACCGACAAGTGCAGTTCAATTTTACATCTCGGGGAAGGAGCGAGGCTGATAACGACAGTTCCAGGTGACTTCCAGCACAAACGACAAACAACACACAACAGGAAAGGAGAGGTAGGCCTTGATCCCGCACAGCAGCATGGGAACCAACAAAGGAACAACAACAAACAAACACGCTGCCAAAGGAAAGAGACACCTTGGCCGTGCCCCTGCGAAACGCGAGGCTACAGAGAAGCATACAATAATACAACACAATGGCACCACCAGGATACGTAGCTGCAGCTCTTAGTCGGCGGCAGCACACACACCCTTGCACGTACACATATTTTCGTCACACAATACCTATAAACAGCATGTCTCAGATTTGGTCAACACAACCTTTCAATGCATCTTCTTTTCATGAAACCACGTTGCTCCCAGGGCAGCATGTTTCCAGTTTTTCCCGAATGCGGAGCGAAGGGTTCCCGTTTAACTGTGGGGGTCTGGGGGCCGGGGGTGTGTTCACCCGCTGTTTCGGCCCACGTTCGCGCGAGGACTCTATGGCAGGGCCGCTGGGGAACGGTGCCGAGGGTCCGGGGGGGGGGAAGAAGGGGAGGGGTGCCGAAGGGGGGTCCAGGGGGGGGGGGGGGGGGGGGGGGGGTGGCAACGGCATTCGGGTTCGCGGATTGTCCTGTTTTCATGGCCACAGCCTTGGGTTTCCAACAAGACATGGGGCCCGCACCCGCCGCCAGGGTGAAAGTGAACTGACGCAACACCGCAGCACATTCCCTGCCGCCTTTCATCACACACATCTGCATTTTGCAATCATACCTCCAATGGCAGATGCAAGGCCTTGTTTTTGCGACAAACATGATTAGGCAAGTCCCAAAAAAAAACTAGATTAACATTTGTGTGCAAAACTAGTTTTGATCTAGTGCAAGATGCAGAGGAGAATGTGTGGCAGAAAGCTTTCTTCGGGAAACGAAGCAAAGGCTTCAAGTACAGGAACCAAATCACAAAGCAATGGAAACATTTTATGTGTATCGTGGGCATTCTTCAAAGAAATGATTGTCATCATTGGCATTTCCAGATTTCACGTGCGTAATTTTTTCTCGTTGGTGCCAATGAATTTGCCAGCTGTGGTTGTGACGATGGTGGCGGTTTTGCCAGCAGATTTGCGCGCTGAGATTCGCGGATGAAAGCAAGGATGGGGCCTATGTGCGTGAAAAACCTTTCAAGAATTAGAGTTATACCTAGATAATGTCATTAAAACCATGGTTGAATTGGATAGTATCTGCGCTTAATGTATATTATTGGTGAGTTTGTTTGACGGGCGTCTAAGTTTGGCAATGTTATCCCTTCATAAGTTGCATTGCCTTACGAAAGGTGCAAGAAGGGCGGCGGATGCTCACACTGGGCCATTGATATCTTGTCTATCCACAAGTTCCGGACCCATGAAATTTGTCCCATTAGTCCAACTTTGTTGTTTTTAGCCACCCCGATCAAGCCAGGACCAATAAATTTCACCAATATGTTAGCCAGATTTTAACGTTTATGTTTTTTGGGTGGTGCTGCACCTCAAAACCTATGTCTGCTGAGCCGTTTCTCATGTTGCAATGGAAGATCCACCGTCCAGTGAATCTAGGATGAATTTTGGTTCCTTCAATGCAAGAATAGTGGGGTATATGCGAAACCCACAGGTACAAACCAAGCTGAATGTTGTTTTGGAGAAGAGACATGCCTGATCCTTCGATTACTGCCAGCTGCCTTACCAATAAAGAGGGACATATATGAGACAAGTACCGGCTATAGCTGCTGAAGCCTGGAGACTAGAGGCAAGGCATAAACTAAATGTGATCACAGGACCTTGGTAAAGACATTTTTTCACGCCCAAATATCACGTAAATAAATTGTTCGGGGCTCCAGGGGAATATGTTTTTTCCAAAAGTCATTGCTTGCCACTTTTTCAGTGGTTAGCACTCAGCTTACACTTGCTTCAATCTTGGAAACCCATTGTCCAACAAGCCTGAATCCAAATAGTTGGCAGACGCCGTCAAATTTTCAATTTTCAGATATCAAGCTTATACGTATGCGTATGCTATTGTACTGTTGCTTTGGCTAATGTTGATTGGCTCGTTTTTTTATGACATTGATTTGTTCATGATTGTTATTGGCATTCTTTTGTTTTCGCTGGTGCTGCTATTGTTGCAATTCTTGTTCTCAGGTTCAAACCGTGCTCGCCCCATGGCCCAGCAGCCCCACCACCGCTTATGGCTCAAAGCCCGCTGCAGCGAAGCCGTCGCAGCTAGGGGCGAAAAACCAAGGTTGGGTCAACTGGATAGGTAAGTTTGGCCTAATCTTGGCTAATTCTTGCCTAATCGTTTTCTATAACAGGTTATGATTGGCCCTGATTTGGCGTTTTTTTGTGATAACCATTTTGGAATCGTTGGTCTAGTGCAATGATTAGCGGCAGTTTAACTATCAGAAAATTGTTCCCTTTCTTGTTTCAAGGTTGGAAGCCTGGATTGACACTTCAGCTACTATAGGAGGGGCTCATAACCTGCAACATCCCAGTTAGATGAAGGAGAAATATCTAACAGCTTTATTGGTTTGCAGCTGGGATATATGACCAAGGGTTTTTCACACTCATATTTCTCTATTTTCCATACTGCATTTTATTTCACCAGATTGCGCATGGCCCGCGCCCGGGCGAAAGTTTCAAAAAAGTAGCAACTATAGGAAATCACTGGCCCAACGGAAAGTGCTTGAACTGCAGCAGCAACAAAGCGTTGAAGTTGTGACCTCACAAACGGTTCCTGAGATGCCGCCAATGAAATGACATGAAGCGCACTGAATGTCCATAACTCGGAAGATTGCTTCCCAACTTCTTCTGACCAGCACTACATAGATACGTATATATATATATATACACACCGAGGAGATTTTACACACAGGCGCTGGGCAGACCCATAAAACATGATGGACACACAGATGTGTTGACACAGGAAAGCTTTTACACACAGCCGCTTTACACATAGGAGGCTTTTCACGCAGAGCCTTTTACATACAGATTTTTTGCACACGAAAGTCTCATTCTGCAAGCTCGTAAGGGGTGGACACTTCAACAACTTCAAAAATATGCTTTTCACCATCACAACCCCTTGGCTGAGTTTGTTTTCTTTTATAAATTTTCGCCGGGGCAAACTACCAGATTGATGATCTAACTTTGCGGTGGGTGTTCCACCACATCTATGTTACAGAAGGGTCGTTTTCCAATCGGAATCCAGAAAATGCAACATTTATGCCGGAATACATAGATGTTGTGTGTTCTTCTTCTTTCGGCGACACTATTTTGAAGCACCTATTTTACTTGTTTTGGCCCAAAAAGCGCACACACACACACATCCCGCAATGGAAGGGTGTCTAAAGTACCCCCATCCATCTCGGCTGCTGTTTTTAGTGATCACCGCCTTCTGTCACTTCAGCATCACAAATAAGAACCTCCTTGGTGATGCTGTTTTTTCCCATGGCAAATTGGAATTTGACGGGGTTGAGAGATGCAAACATGCCGTTTGACCCACCACAGGATGACGGCGACCTGACCCACCTGTTCACCTGGGTCACCGTCCGGAGCCACTGTGATGATGGGTGCATATTGGTAGTAAATCGCTGCATGATTGGCAGAAGGATTTGTTCTGGGGTAGCCACCCAGTCATTCCCGGCGGCTCAACATGCCCAAAGCTGGATGCCTTCAGCTGCGGCCTGACACTGCCGTCATGAATGATGAAGAATCTCTACGATATATATATATATATGTATGTATGTATGTATGCATGCATGTATGTATGTATGTATATAGATACATATATATATGTATATATATATATGTATATATGTATTTATATCTATGTATATATATATGTATATGTATATATGTATATATGTGTATATGTATATAGATATATATGTATATATGTATATATATATTTGTATATATATGTATATATGTATATTTGAATATGTATATATATGTATATATGTATATATATGTGTATAAGTATATGTATACATATATATATGTATATCTCTCTATCTATCTATCTATCTATCTATCTTTCTATCTATCTATCTTTCTATCTATCGATCTATCTATCTATATACATGTATAGATCAGGGTTTCCTGTTCAATATGCAGTGGAACTCTGGGATAGAAGGGAACCCGAAGGGAACCCCAAGGGAACCCCAAAGGAAACCCGAAGGATTCCGGAAATATCATCACATTATCACCTCAGATTTTTGCCTGCTACGGCGGTCATGGATCTCTCAAGCAGGGGCTGCACTCTTATTTCATAACAAAAAAGACATAACGGACGAAAATCCCATTGGATGAATGAACACACAGGTTTGACCCCCAATATTTGGTAGGAGACCATCATGGCCTCTTGTAAGACATTCCATTGAAAGATGATCAAAGGGAGAATGGCCCTCGAATTCTATCCGAAATTGACCATCTTGATGGAATTTCCATTTTCCACCTGGAAGTCTAAATCTTTCAGAGCACACCTCATGAAAAATTGACAGGATTATATTGAATTAAGAGGATCGTAATGATTTCAATACTATTCATAGTGTTGTGTCTTTTTCATGTCGGGGCTAGATTTTAGGAGAATTTCATATTCTGGGAATGGGAGCCATTTTGCTACTTTTTCACCGTACACCCATTGACATTCCATCATGTTTTTGCTAGATCGGAGACACCGATGAGCCATGGGAAAGTACGCCCGGAAAAGAGCTGCTGCTGGCAATCGGAAAAGAAAGCCGCTTAGACCTGGCCGAAAGAAACAGAAGAAGGGAGCGAAAAAGAATGCGCAAAGAGTGGCGTGGATGATTTTCGCTTTCAAGATCTTGATGCAGCTGTTGAGGGGCGAACAGTAGCTGCAAAACCACAGGGATGAAAACAATGGGGTTTGCATCGGATTTTCGTGTTCTTTTCGTTTTTGTGTGGGAGCTGGTGAAAAGCAAACAAGAAGATATGATGAAATGAATAACATGGGGCACATGATACAGATAACATTTTGCCATCTCTATCATCTTGCTGATCGATGGTCACACAGTCACACCCAATCTCAGAATGTTCCAATCTTCCGCTCTCGCGAAGTTGCGAACCTGAGGCTCCCAAGCTATGGCGAAGACGCTACTTGAATTTCTTGTCTAGATAGATTAGCAGTGTTCAAAACCTCGGTTGATAATTGTGGGAGATACATCGATATACTAAGTCATTCGAACACTGCTCAAAAAATGCTTGTCAACCCATCAATTCATGGAGTATAGCAAAACAACAGGGGAAATTAGTGAATCCGGGATTTTCGGAAAAATTAATGGGTTTTTGTCCCTGATTGTCCAGTTGAAAGGCGCACCCATGAACCCACCGGAAATGAATTCCACCAACTTCGTCCAAGGCTGTCTCTTGAGAGAAAAGAATCTTGATGAGTCTCGGAGTCAGACGAATCAGCTTGGCGGCCGGAAATAGTTCAAAGATCCTGAAATTAAAGGACCGGATAACCCTACATGTCAACTTCTTCCAATAATCGCCAAGAAGATGTGAAAACGAGATGGGAAAGGCAGGAAAGCGAAAGGCAATGGGCTGGAAAGATGGTGGGAAAGAGCATGTGAAAGTTGCATATAAAAGATGTTTTGCATGTGGAAGATGGATGAAAGATGCAACAGAGGTGTCAGTGAAAGAGTGATGCGTGAAAGGGCTGCGTGTGTGTGTGTGTGCGAAGGTGCCGTCGATCATCTCACACACAGCGTCTCACTCCTTCTCCCATAAGTACCACGCCAGCGGTGCAACTCAATGTTGCCAAGTGCCACGCCTGCCACGGGTCGAATGTCGCCAAGCGCCACGCCTGCCACACAAAGTGAAGGTCGATGTCGCCAAGTGCCACGCCTGCCACACAAACAGCCGCGGCGTCCACGGCGACAAACGGGAAGTGCCACGCCTGCCACACAAAGTGCAGGACGATGACGACTGCCGCCCAAAGTGAAAGTCGATGTCACCAAGCCACGCCTGCCACACCAATAGCCGCGGCGTCCACGGCGACAAACGGGAACCACCAGAGCCAGCCCATTGCCATAAGTGCCACGCTTGCCACACAAAGTGCAGGCCGATGTCGCCAAGTGCCACGCCTGCCACGCAAAGTGAAGGCCGATGCCACCAAGCACCACGCTTGCCACACAAACAGCGGCGGCGACAACGGCGACAACCAAGCGCCCACCAGAGCCAGCCCAATGCCATAAGTGCCACACTTGCCACACAAAGCGCAGGTCGTGTGTGAGAGTTGCGTGTGAGAAAGTTGTGTGTGTGAGAGAGTTGTGTGTGTGTGAGAGTTGTGTGTGTGTGTGAGAGAATTGTGTGTGTGAGGGGGTTGTGTGTGAGAGAGTCGTGTGTATGTGAGAGAGTTGTGTGTGAGAGAGAGAGTTGTGTGTGAGAGACTTGTGTGTGAGAGACTTGTGTGTGAGAGAGAGTTGTGTGTGTGAGAGAGTTGTGTGTGTGTGGAATGTTTGAACAGAAGTAAAATTTTGCAGATTCATCATATTAATTATATGAATATTATAGATTTTAATGCAGGGGGTCATCGGGGTCCCCGGGGGGTCGGTGACCAATGAAGACACCTCCCCGGGACCCGTGCAAACGTACCTGCTGGGCCTTGGTGGTGCGCCGGGCGCATTTAAGTCGCAGCTGGTGGCCACCATAGCCTATAATATATATATATATACATACATATGTAACTGATCGGAGCACGGCCTTTAGAAGGCCGTGGGCTTTTTGTCATCAACGGTGTATCATGGATGATTTTTGAAATGCTCGTGCCAATAGGACTTTGTTTGATGTGATTTTTAAGGCCGTTAACTTCTTATTCTGGTGCATATTTTCAAAAACATGCATTTCGCCTAGACGAACTACCATTTTTGATGTTTTTGAGAATTCCCTATTTTCAAAAACAAGCATTTCGCCTAGACGAAAATACCATTTTTGGGGTTTGTGAGAACTCTCAAAATATTCAACCTGACATGTTTTGATTCCTGTGTTGGTCACAGCAACGCTTCGAGTTCTTCCAAGAACCTTTGCGGATCTGGATTGTTTAGGTACAACGCCAGTACCACATGAACACATATTGTGTCACTGACGGGTGCATCGTCGAATGCCCACGGTCTTTGTGTTTCAAAACCATGTGAGCTGGCAAGAAATCTTGCAAAGACTTCCAAGACCGGTCCAACGTTTGTGTGCAATGTTGGAAACACCACGAAACATCTTCGGTCCTTCAGATGTAAAATTCTTTACCTGATGAACTACACTTTGTACAGGGATACCACGGCGTTCTGCGGCAAACTTCCAAGCTCGGTTTCCATCAGGGCAAATGATGCTGGAACCGGTGATCCTGTCCAGACAGCCACAGACAAGCATGTCCTTCCTCCGCAAGTTCACATGAACATTATTACATGCCCCACCCCACCCCACCCCACCCCCCGATGTGTACAAAACACCACGGCCTTCTAAAGGCCGTGGTCCAACTAATCTAATCTAACTGCACGTTAGGGGACTCAGTTCCCGACGAATCTCTTCAAAGATCCACTCTTGTCTGGTGTGATTTCCATAGTGACTCCGACATGGTGCCATGGAGCCAATTGAGGCAACCATTCTTAGGGTGACTGAGGACAGACTTGATTTCCGAATTCACACATTTTAACTTGGCAATTCATCTAAGTAAAGTGAAACAGTCGGCCTTTCCATTCATCAGCCTTTTTGCGATGTCCCGCTGGTCACGTTGTCCCAGTGTACCTTTCGGAACACATCTCTTCCAGCGTACAGCCGTTTGGAACAATCAGAAACTCAATTCTTGTCACTGCAGCTCCAGTTTTCGAAGTTCAACATGACACGTACAACAACAGGCAACAGGCATGTCCTTTTCCTGCAGGTGTAGTCACTTTGGTTTCTGGTCAGGTTGAGCATATTGTGCATCTAATTCGGTGGTACTTGAACAGCCGTTTATGCCCATGTGGCTGGACTTGACCACGGTCCCGGCTGGGAGTGACGCACGACACTCTAGGGTTGAACTGAGTCCCCCTTAATCTTTGTTGTTTTTTCTGTTCATCAACTAGTCCCCCATGTGGTCCCCCATTTCATGCGTTCTTCCCTCCCTAGGTAGGTGGGTCCTTCGCGTGCCGAGGTAGGCGTAGGTTTTCGCGCCTGACCCAACGTCCTTCCCCCCCTCCGCTGGTCTTGTTCCGTGTCCGTCGACCTCCGCTTTTCTTTTTCCTTGCCCTTTCAGGGTTTGCCCGCTCCGGGCCAGGGGTGTTGGTGTGTGTTTTCTCCTTCCCTCTTCTTTTGCGATCCCCTCCTCGGGACCCAACCGGTTAAGTAATCATTCATCTCATTTTCATTCTCATTTCATCTTCATTCCCCTTTCATCTTCATCTTCACCTCATTGCAAGGACACCACCCTGCCGAAGGCAGGGTGTGTGTGTGTGTGGAACTTCTGAACAGACGTGAAACTTTGCGGATTCATCATGTTATAGTATATAATATTTTATATTTTAATGCAGGGGGTCACCAGGGTCCCGGGGGGGTCGGTGACCAATGAAGACACCTCCCCGGGACCCGTGCAAACGTACCTGCTGGGCTTTGGTGGTGCACCTGGGCGCATTTAAGTCGCAGCTGGTGGCCACCATAGCCTATATATATATACATACATATGTAACTAATCTAATCTAATTGCACGTTAGGGGACTCAGTTCCCGACGGATCTCTTAAAAGATCCACTCTTGTCTAGTGTGTGAGAGAGTTGTGTGTGAGAGAGTTGTGTGTGAGAGACTTGTGTGTGAGAGAGTTGTGTGTGTGTGTGTGGGACTTGTGTGTGTGTGAGACTTGTGTGTGAGAGAGTTGTGTGTGAGAGGGAGACGGCGCGAGGCAGGAGGAGCGGATGGGAGTGCACAACCAAAAGCAAGATTCCCACATCAAAATGTGAGAAAAAAAGGGAAGATTTGGGAAACACTTCGTCCAGAAATGGGATGAATGGATTTTAAATTGAGGTTATTAAGCTGGGGATTACCTACCAGAAATGGATAGAAGCTTAATGCTTTTGATTCAACAAACCCTGATTCAATTCACACGTTTACAAACAAATGTGCTCTGACTCAGGAAAAGAGAGAGCTGTACATCGAGCGGTTGGTGATCTTGCACGAAGAATTGCGAACCAACAACTATTATTGGAGTTTCTGGTTGGCGAAAGTCTCGTTCATCGAAGTCTTTTTTGATTCATGTCACCCAAAGAATTACTAGCTTTCCCGAATTTGAGTAACTTTGTGTTCAGTGGTAGCCATGTGGTAGCTGCAATGAATGTTTCTTGGGCATTTGGCATGGATAAAAATTAGGCACCCCGCTCCTTGGATTCAGGCTAAACATGGCTAAGAATGATTGAAAGATGCGTCCACCGTCATTTTTATAGTTATCCCTCCCTATGAGATGTCTCTAATGCCAGCATCCTAAACATGGATTAGGACCAAACTCAGCAGGAAACCATTGCAGCAATAAGAACTAAGTTTTCTGCAAACCGGTTGGTGGTTTCATGCAAAAAGAATCTATATACATTTACATAAATATATATAAGTCTAAATACGTAACTACTTCATAGTACACAAACATATCTTGTTGTAAATACGCATGTACGGATACGTATACAGTTATTGCTGCGCATCATTTTTTTGCGAAGATAGCCAATGACATCGATTTGTTTGGCTGAAGCACCGAGCGCTAGATGGTCTCGACGCCCCAAAACAGACCAGCCATTCGAAGGTAAGGCCGCCAAATCACTTGATCCTTGTGATTTTTCTTCCACTGAAATTCCTGGGGGTCAGGCACCAGACTTTCTCCAGCATCAAGGGATCCAGTAAAACGCTTGGAAGGTTTCCCAGAATGGGAACGAAAAAACGATTGGAAACCCCAAGAAATTTCCAGCAAATGTTTTCCATCAAATTTGCAGTATGTTCCAGTTGGACAGGTTATGTTCGTAATTGTCTTCATATATGGTTTTTGGCTGAACCAACTGAACCTCCATTGAGATTTGTTTGCCCAGCCCAGGTTTGGTGCGGTTAGTGAAAGATCTTCACTTTGATGTGGAGCCCCTGGATCCGTCGGACTTTCCGGTGCATCAGGTCATCAGGTGTAAAACAACATGTGTCTTTGGGGGGTCACACTCGAAGTGGTAGCCGCTGGTTTGTGAGTGCACACAGTTGTTTCAATAATCAAGTAAACTCCGTAAACCATAGGAACCGGAGGGTCTTTGTAGTGGATTGAGTGCAACACATGAAAAAATCCTGTCAATTTGGTACCCCGTTTTGGAACCATTCTTGGCATGTCAAGGGAACACTTCTGGGTGAACTAAGCCCACCCCTGCTGAAATTGTATTTAAGCCCCATTTTCATTGGGGTATGAATTCATGGGTACAACTGGGTTTGCCCGACAAAAATGAAATAGCCCAGACTCCATTAGTCAATGTTAATTAACATTTTGCCCATCAAGATAGCCAATTTTGGATGGTATACCACATGTTTGGACACACCCACGCATAAAGGTTCCCAAGTGTTTGTCATCTATTTTATAAAATATCATTGTTGGCCACCAGTTTGGTCTAATTACTATTTCACGCGTATCTCATTATACCCTATACGTTATTCCCATTCTACCCTTTTATCCCCATTAGGCCCCTATATCCTCAATTGTATTCCCATAATGCCTTCATCATAGTATGAAAAATTTGAATAACACCCCCACCTGCTGCAGGTGCAACACGTTCAGCGGGGGGGTTTAGACCTGCGTTGCCCTCCGGAGATTCTCCGGCGAAGCGCACCTCTGGTGATGGTTGGACAGTGCCTCTGCGGCTTGCCGCGGGAGGTGTGTCACAGACATCGAGATGGTCACCATGGGGACTTCTGGTTGATATTTTTTTTTGGCAACCTTTCAAAATGAAGCAAACGAATTAAAATAAATGCAACTGATTTTTCTGTGCTTTTTCTGATCTGATAGGCTGTTTCGATATGTTCTTTTTATTTTTCTTGCCATAAATGGGTGAATGAAATAATGGAATGGGGGAAAATGCAGATTTGACCTCGCAATCGTTTAGTGTTTAAGATTGCTTTGTTTTTCCCGAGAGCGTCTGAGCGCAGGGTTCTTCCAATAGTGGAGGTCTGTAAAACATCTTCTCCTCTTCACATCTTCTCATCCTCACATCTTCCCATCTTCACATCCTCACATCTTCACATCTTCACATCCTCTCATCTTCACATCCTCTCATCTTCATATCCTCACATCTTCACAGCTGCTCATCTTATCATCCTCAGATCTTTTCATCTGCTCATCTTCACATCTTCTCATCTTCACATCTTCTCATCCTCACATCTTCTCCTCTTACCCTCTTGCCCTCTTGCCCTCTTGCCCTTTTGCCCTCTTGCCCTCTTGCCCTCTTGCCCTCTCCTTCTTTTCTATTTCTCTCTTGAAGGCGCGGGGCAGTGCCAACGAGACGGCGCGAAACGCAACCCTTTCGCACGAAATGAAATTCGATCGCCAAAAACTGAAGTAAAATTGCGATTTCAAGTTGTCCGGCGCAACCTTTTCGCACGAAATGAGGTTCGATCGCCAAAAACTGAGATAAAATTGCGATTTCAAGTTGTCCGGCACAACCCTTTCGCACGAAATGATGTTCGATCGCCAAAAACTGAGGTAAAATTGCGAGTTCAAGTCGTCCCGCGCAACCCTTTCGCACGAAATGAAGTTCGATCGTCAAAAACTGAGGTAAAATTGCGATTTCAAGTTGTCCGGCGCAACCCTTTCGCACGAAATGAGGTTCGATCGCCCAAAACTGAGGTAAAATTGCGATTTCAAGTTGTCCGCGCAACGCTTTCGCACGAAATGAGGTTCGATCGTGAAAAACTGAGGTAGAATTGCGATTTCCGGGTTCCCGTCGCAACGCTTTCGCACGAAATGAAATTCGATCGCCAAAAACTGAAGTAAAATTGCGATTCCTCTTGTCCAATCGCAACCATTTCGCACGAAATGAGGTTTGATCGCCACAAACTGAGGTAAAATTGCGATTTCCAAGTTGTCCGGCAAAGTGTGTAAAAGCTTCTGTGTGTAAAAGCTTCTTTGTGTAAAAGCGTCTGTGTGTAAAAGCGTCTGTGTGTAAAAGGGTCTGTGTGTAAAAGCTTCCGTGTGTAAAAGCGTCTGTGTGTAAGAGTGTTTGTGTGTAAAAGTGTTTGTGTGTAACAGTGTTTGTGTGCAAAAGCGTCTGTGTGTAAAAGCTTTTGTGTGTACAAGCGTCTGTGTGTAAAAGCTTTTGTGTGTAAAAGCTTCTGTGTGCAAAAGCGTCTGTGTGTAAAAGTCTCTGTGTGTAAAAGTGTTTGTGTGTAAAAGTGTTTGTGTGTAAAAGCGTTTGTGTGTAAAAGCATCTGTGTGTAAAAGCGTCTGTGTGTAAAAGGGTCTGTGTGTAAAAGCTTCTGTGTGTAAAAGCGTCTGTGTGTAAAAGTCTCTGTGTGTAAAAGTGTTTGTGTGCAAAAGTGTTTGTGTGTAAAAGCGTCTGTGTGTAAAACCGTCTGTGTGTAAAAGCGTCTGTGTGTAAAAGCTTTTGTGTGTAAAAGCGTCTCTGTGTAAAAGCTTCTATGTGTAAAAGCTCCTGTGTAAAAGGGACTGTGTGTAAAAGTCTCTGTGTGTAAAAGCTTCTGTGTGTAAAAGCTTTTGTGTGCAAAGGCGTCTGTGTAAAAGCTTCTGTGTGTAAAAGCGTCTGTATGTAAAAGTGTTTGCGTGTAAAAGTGTCTGCGTGTAAAGCGTTTGCGTGTAAAGCGTCTGTGTGTAAAGGAGTCTGTGTGTAAAAGCCTATGTGTGTAAAAGCGTCTGTGTGTAAAAGCTTCCGTGTGTAAAAATGTCTGTGCGCAAAAGCTTCCGTATGTAAAAGTGTCTGTCTCTAAAAGCATCTGTGTGTAAAAGGGTCTCTCTGTAAAAAGTTCTGTGTGTGAAAGGCTTTTTGAAAGATACGATGCAAACTATTGTCTTGTACTTGTGCTATATTGTCTTGATACTCCTCTTCTCGTCTGCCTATAACACATCTTTAATATATTGTTTTGTAATATGGTGTCTCCATACTAACAAGAGAAGACCCTGCTCCTCTACGCTCTCGGGCCATCCGTCGTCTAGTTCTTCAGGAGAGATAACTGAAGCTTTCAATTTTTGTTGCGGCATCAGGAGATGTGGCCGATCCGGCAGAAGATTCGGGCGGACCAAGAGGTCTCTCTGAGTGAAGCCACCAATGAGGGGCTGGAACGTCAAGAACCCGAAGAATCCTGGAGATGAAATGGTGAGTTTTGAACGCTTTCCAAGTGACAACCTGGTCATTCGAGACAGCCATATGCCATTTTCTACACCTATGTTCAACTACCAGAGGGTAGTGACTCTACCAGAAGCCGGAAATCGAACTTAATTTATTCCACGAGAAATTCGGGGAATCTATATGAAGCGATATCGCATTTAACTTTTGAAATGGCCCCCAAATCAGCAAAGCTAAGGAAAGCCTGCCTTTGAAGAAGGTTAATTGGCCATATGAAGAATGCTTTCAACTCCGAAATTGGCTGCAGATCGTGAAGTCCAAGCAATGGAACCGATACGAATTTCAAGAGCCATTCAAGAACCTACTGCTACCGGCCTTGACGAAGGTTGGAGGAACTGGTGCTTTGGGGTCTGGAGGATTCCCAGGATTGCCCCGACAAGAAAATGAATTATTGGGTTTAAGTCTCTTAAGTACCTTGTGGGTGGAGTGTGGGGTGTAACGTGTAGAGTGTAGGGTGTCAAGTGTACAGTGGAGAGTGTGGAGTGTAAAGTGTGGAGTGCGCAGGGTCAAGTATAAAGTGTGGAGCGTGAAGTGTAGAGTGTGGAGTGTGTAGGGTCAAGTATAAAGTGTGGAGCGTGAAGTGTAGAGTGTGGACTGAAAAGGGTCGAGTGTCGTGTGTGGAATGTCAAGTGTACAGTGTGGAGTATAAAGTGTAAACTGTCGAGTGTAGAGCGTGGGGACTCACTTGAGTGTCAAGTGTCACGTGTGGAGAGTAGATCTAGAGTGTGGAGCGGCTGCCCATTTTCAAGTGTGACGCGTGAAGTCTGGGCGGCTCTCGTGGCGTGGTCCGTGCCGACCCCAGCTTGGGATTCGAGATGCGGTCTGGCATGTGGCCACGGTTGCCACGGTTGCCGTGGCGCCGTGAGATCGAACTCTAGCCGTTGAGTTCCGAAAGTGGCGTAAAAAAGCGTGGCGACAGCTATCTCAGCTCATGCTGTTACAACTCATTTACGTGGTCTGCATTCAGGCTCGTTGGTTTCTCTTGTTTTCAACCTTCTCTGGCCGCCCAGAATTTAAACCCTGGAGGCAATCAGCCCGCGGCTCGGTATGGTAGAAGATGCTGCGATGCTGGAGGAATTTCTGTCGAAGCGATTCGATGCTGTCTTTTCCAAGGACATCGTTTGCTAAGCCGAAATTTCTTACTTTCCCAATGGGGAATCCAGAAAGGGAATCTAGAGGGGTAGGTCTTATTTGAAGACGGGCAAGGAACTGAAGGGGAGGGATTTGAGAGACTTCGAGAGATTTGGGTTTCTCCGAAAATAGTGTTCACAGCCCTTTGGGCCCCCGTGGTTGGTCATAGGTTTGTTATTAACAAGTGCAATATTTGTCGTATCCACCATGACAAACCCAAACAACTGGATCCCCAAACCCAGGGCTGGATGGTATAACCAACCATTGTGCATTGACAAATTTACCATCCTTTCAATGAACAACTCGACTTTGAGAACCATGACATGCTATTTTCTTGTCAAAGTAGTCTTCCAACCTCTCTGTTGGTAGGGGCCGTCATGTAGTTGAAGGGACAATACAAAGACATCTAGCAGTTCGATGGCGGTTACACAGAATTCTTTCTACTCTGGGGTTCCCAATTAAGGCCCTACCCAATGTAATGACCATCCAAAAATGACAAGGTCAGGTTTGAATCCATTGGAATTGCGGTGGCTGCCCCTTTTTTTCCGTCAGAAAAGAAGCACATGGGTAAACTACAGAAGGTAAACCGTATCTACAACCACTATATGGGTGTTTAGCCACAAAACATCAGGACCAACAAAAGAAATTGCTGCCGCGGATCATTTGGGCCTTGTGCTGGGATTTCCGAGAAGACTTTCGGGAGATGCAACGGCAACGGCAAATGGACACGAGACGGCAGGATTCCTGGATTTGCAATACATTATTTTTTTTTACATGTTTTTCAAAATCATATGTTAGTTGGATGAGATCAACAGCTTACCCATGATTTGGTACTTCGATTTGCTGTCGAGATATGTTGAGACCTTTGTTGTAAGTGAATGGGTAAATCAATCACCATGTATAGGTGATGTTCTCACCAACCATGCCTGGATTTTATGAAATGGTGAACCGATTTGACCTATTCTGTCAATCTCCGGTCCAAGATTCTGATCTTTTACTTGGGGAATTGTCCCATCAGCAAAGCCACATCAAGGAGCACCTCGATGCGATCATGGCTTTTTGTCAGAAAGCAGGACGGCCAAATTGATGGTTTCTTCGATTTTTGATACCAAAATTGGTTGGTTTCTAGCGTTTTCACACCCCAGTGGATGCCATAAGGCACCCACAGAATAATGATGGCTGATATCCAATAAAGAGGGTGGACCGAAAGAGGAACACCGCATGTTATCATGGGATCGGCCCCGTCCAAAAAGGGCATTTTTGAGATGCAAAAAACATGAAAAACATATTTGTTTGTCACGGCCCGGATGTTGAATGCGCAGGTCTCTGCAAGTCGTGTTGTAAGAAATGCGGAAGGTTCGTGTTTTCATGCACTGCATGCAAGCAACATGATTTGTTGATAGGTCAGAATGATTTAAGAAAGGAAGCCAACGCGCTCATGCTACGTTCTTCTTTGTTGTTTCTGCCTTGCTGGTGACAGCCTTAAACCAGATACGGAGAATAGACTGATGTCTGGCGATTGCCGTTACTGTGAGAAGATGATGCTCAATCATGGGCATACTCCATCCTCAGACAAACCCAAGTCATGCTTGTTGCTGGTGAGCTATCCCCAGTATATTCCGGTTCCAGCTCGTTATGTACGGATTTGTTTCTGAATATAAACCCGTTGCATCCCGCTGACAATCCGTTGTTGGGGCGACAAACCCATGGATTGTTATTGTATCCCCCCAGTATATCATAGTATATCAGTCCATCCCTTCATAGTTGGTCTCATACGCCATTGAATCCAAGACCTATTCCATTGCATCTGTTCTATCCTACGTTAGCTGTCTACTGTTGATTTGTTCCTAGTCAATATTTCTATCTATCTTTCTTTCTACCTATCTATCTATCTGCCATTCTATCCCCAGGGTCGATTATATACAGTTAATTTTTTGGGTTGTCTCATCCTTTAAAAAAACCTGACGCTTCGCTTCTGTGATCTGCCCTTGGCTTCTGTGATCTGTCCAGGAGGTTATCTGACCTCCAGGGATGTTCGCCGTATCATTCCCAAACGCGGCACCCCTGAAGCTGGAAAGAAACGGTCACAGGCACCCGCTGATGATTGCTGCGAGTATGCTGTAGGTAAAGTCATGACTTACATAGGAGTAATCATGGTTGAGTCTTGAGTAAAGATTTTTTACATGGGTACACAAACGTCTTGCAACCATTCTTTTATTGTAATGCAGCCAAAGCATTGGGTAGTATAGTCCCCTCCCTGTAACCACAAGTCCGCGTAAGTCAACTCGGGTTCTTGCGCCAAGAAAACGGGATAAAACTTAGAAACGAAGGTCGTTAGTGATGTTGGGTTATGACAGGTAGTTGGTGATTATAAGGATGTTGATCTAAACACAAAGTGATGGTGAACATTCGTGGGTTGATAAACGCGGCGTATATTGTAGGTTTATTTCTCCATGACTGGAACCCCTTTTACCAAGTCAGTATTTCGAAGGGTAGGGGCACCTGACATGATTTGACCGGTGCCCAGGCGTGGCTGGCAGCAGGTGTGTATGAGCTAGGGGAGTTCATACAGGACAGATTTAAGGCGGTCCTGCCTCCAAAGTATTTGGTTCGCATGGACCACATTGCGCACCGAAGGCAGCTCAAGGACAGAAAGAGAGCTCCGAAGGAGATCGAGGTCAACGGGGAAATGATGCCGTGGAACCGATTCGAAGTGCAGCAAGGAAATGAAGATACAAAGGGCAATGGAGAGGAGGAGGAAACGACGAATTTGTCAAAAGCCAAGGAAAACAAAGGAACTGCAGCGGGACGGCAGGCCACAAAGAGGAAAACTCACGAGAATGAAGAAGAGGAGGATTCAAAACAAGATGTGAAGAAGATAAAGGTAAAGGCAAAGGAAGAGGAGGTGGGACATGGCGAGGAGGAAACTGCGTGGAAACAGGTTCAAAAGGCAAAAGGAAATCGAAAAGCCCAGGGAAAGAGTGAATCGAGGCTTCAAGCGCTTCAAGCGCTTCAAGCGCTTCAAGGGTCAGGTAGAGAAGATGAGTCTTCGAAAAAGGATGGAAAGGAGTTCAGAGGAAAAGGCAACGGAGAGGAGGAGGACCAGAAGGAACCCGTGGAAAAGGCTGAGGATGCCAAGGATAAACAGGCCAGGGCCGAAAAAGCGGCCACAAAAGAAGCCAAAGAAGCGGCAAAGCAGGAGGCAAGGGTTGGTTTGTTTGATCCCATGACATGTCATCACCAACCTTGCTTATTTGATCTTTCGAAATTTTTGAACATCACCAAACATGAACGCAGGGTTCCTGTATTCTAGTGATCCGTCCATCATGGAACCCGGGGGCCAGCTTGGTACCTCCACATTTATCCAAATTTCGCATTACAAGATGTGCCATAAATTGGTGATGCACAGAAGGATTGAACATGATTGAGCATTTCAGTGGTTTGCAGGATAACGTTTACAGCGCACTCCGATTTTTCCCATCGAATTTAAGTCGTAAACCATCATCCATCAGTGTGCAAAAGTTGCACAAAAATCCAGGGGCTTGAGCCCCCATTTCCCCTATTCAATTTACATAAATGTGCCATAAATTGGCGCAATTCTACGGCCAGGCCGAAGCAAAGAAAGATGCGGAGAGAATCGAAAAGGATTTTGCCAGAGCTAAAGAGAGATCCGCAAAACAAATAGCAAAGGCAAAGGCAAAGAATGGAGATGACGTGAAGGTTTGGTTTTTTTTCGAATTCTTCCGCTGCACAGATGGTTTGGGCATTTTGCTTGATTTTTGGATCACGAATACAAGTAGTGCCGCACAAGGCAGTGGCGGAATTTTCAAAGATAAGAAACCTATAGGAGCGGCTTGTTGCTGTGACGCAGGCCCACTGATGGACGGAAAGGTGGCTGACTCTGTGAGCCCCTCCCCCTCTCTCTATCTCTCCATCTCTCTCTCTCTCTCTCTCTTTTGCTCTCTCTCTCTCTCTCTCTCTTTCTCGTTCTGTCCTTCTCTCTCTCTCCATCTCGCTCTGTCTTTATCTATATATTTGTTTGCCTGCCTATCTGTCGATCACTGCCTATCTCGATGGAATTTTTCTCTCCGTCTCTCCCTCTCTCCCTCTCTCCCTCTTGCTCTCTCTCTCTCTCTATCTTTCTCTCTCTCTTTCTCTCTCTCTCTCTCTCTCTCGCTCTCTCTCTCTCGCTCTCTCTCTCTCTCTCGCTCTCGCTCTCTCTGTCTCTCCGTCTCTTTTTCTGATCATACAAGCAAAATTGGTCTCTGCTTCCAAGAGCCTTCTTTGACCTCTTTAGAGTCTGTATCTCTCTTTCCCTCTCTATTTTTTCTATCTATTTATCTGTTTGTCTGTTTGTCTGGCTGGCTTTCTGTCTGTCTGTCTGTCTGTCTGTCTGTCCAGCACTAGCTATCTCTCGCCATTTTTCCATCTGGCTGTCTCTCTCTATATCTCTATCTCTTTTTCTCGTTCTTTGCATCTGTATTTCGATCTCTTTCTCTATCTATCACCTACCTATCTACCTATCTATCTATCTATCTATCTATCAGAGAGCAATTATGCGAGACTTCCTTCAAACATGAAAAGTTGACAAACACCATTGAAAACGAAGCAAGTCTGCAAGGCTTCCTCAAAAATTCGACGTTGACAACATCAAAAACGCAGCAATTCTGCGAGACGTCCTCGAATATCCGGAGTTGCCAACATCAAAAACGAGGCAATTCCGCGAGACTTCCTTTAAAGATAAAACGTGGAGAGAAGACCCGATGGCTTAATTGGCGCATATTCGCGCCAATGTATTTCGCAATTTTTCCATCCCATGTCCCTAAAGTATGTGTTTTTTTAACATTTTGACCTGGAAACCCGCTTCGCGCGACAACGCATACACTTTTTGATCAGCTCAACTTCCAAAAGTGCTCCAAGAATGAGGAACATGCTGTCTTCAAAATTTGTTTGGCACCACAGCCGTGTGCACTTTCTGATCAGCCCAACTTCCAAAAGCGGTCCGGCACTCATTGTTCATCCAAGTTTTTAGGAGACAGATGTGTTTCTGATGTCAAGAAGTTTATCCACATCAGAAGGGTTTCACGCTTTCATACGCTTTCATATGTTCTGGATCAACATCACCAATTATAGGCCGAAATTTCATGAAACATACATGCGTTAAACACCATTAATCATCCAGGAACAAATTGCAGTTCAAACATGAACATGGCGAAAGGTTGTCCGAACTCACATACCCATGGCAAACTCATGTCCAAAAACAGACATTCCAGATTCAAAAGCGGGTTCGACGGGGCATGGATTGCAGATGTCCAAGCTGGTGAACCATCCATATCTGAACTCGATGAGCATCAGTATGAAGCAGTTTTCCAACGAACACAAGCAATTCTTCAAAAAATCGCGCTGCATAAAAGCCATCATAAACTGACCACATGTTTTTGGCAGCGACATTGTTTGAATTGTTGATCCCCTGGCAGGTTGAACCGAATCCCGCTGTCTTGCAGTTTCTGGCTGCCATGAAAGTTCCTGAACCCACAGGAGGGGCCGAAAAGATGAATCTCAGCTGTTTGGACGATTTTCTTGTCCAAGAGAAATGGTGGTATACCAGGGATATAACAAGGACAGCATGGGATATGATGGGGATAAATTGCCATGAATCTGGATGAAATACGTGGCATTACGTGAATGGAATTTTGATAAGAATTTGGGTAAGTATCCCCAAATGTCCTGATTTCAGGTTGGTGAATTATTACAATTTATCAAAGTACATGTTTTTTGCGCAAAAGGGCGAACTTTGATGGGGCAAAACAGGGGCTTCGGAAGTCTTGACTGTACCATCCAGGTGAAAAAACAAGAATGTAGAATCTACTGACATGAGTGTCTCTGACAATGGGGTATACACACATGATGGCAAGCTTAATTTTGCAAATTGATGCAAAACCATTGGGTTTGGGTACAACATCTTTGGACAAACCACACAGGAATTCGGAGCAGGTGAATGCCCACCTTTTTTTCCAGGATGCAGCGCGCATCGATTTACATCCATAAATCCTAGCAAGCTTGATGTGAATGACATGCAGGACCGAAAGCTGCTGACCCATAGCAAATGATAATAGGCGAATCGGACTACCATCCGGTAATCAGCCATGGCTTGCTGGAAAACTCATGTCTGTATGATCGCCTCAGCTACATAGACACCTCCATTTAGACGATTTCCCAACCATGTTTGATGACCAGAGGATATTCGTTTGATATCTTCAGGAAGTGGATGCTGGATCAACTCAACGCTTTTCCGCACAACGTCCAGTTGCGCTGTCGCTGTGTGTATCACCTCCTGGATGGATGGAAAGGTACCCGGGACAGCGGAGAAAGCGCCTTGGATTTTTGATTTACTCCTGGAATTGGATGTTTGACAATTTTCTGGACAGCGTCATGTTTACTGTAAAGCGCCTGGAATTGGAACCATGATTTCCGGTAAGTTTTCCTCGAGCCAACCCGTTGAAGATAGACAATTGCGTTGTTTTCGCATTGGAAAATCCAGCAGGCGTGGGATTTTATACTTGATGGCTATTCCCAGTCACAAGTGGGTTAGTTCACCCCAATTGATTCAGTAGGATAAGCAGGGTTATACCGCGTTCAAAACTAAGGAACTAATCCATTTACGATCTTTGGGAGGAGCCACCAAAGAATGAATCTTTCTGGTATTTCTTGCACCTGCATGTCCGAAATCCAAGGTGACAGCTGCACAAAGTTTGCACAGATGATCAATGACACTGTGGACACTTTGTGACTTGGCACGTCAAGAAAGAAAGTTAAGTTGGTGCACCCATGGTAGTTTTCAGAACGGGTCCTCCTGGCAGTGCAGTTTTCACATGATTTAAGATTAAATTATATGGTATAACGATGGGAAATGCCTAATTTAATCCTAGGTAAAATCATCTAGAACACATGCATTTTTCCATTGCAGTGTTAGGCTACCAGAGGGTGATTTAGCTACCTTTATTTTCCCTAGCTTACTCCCGGAAGGGTTAACTGGAAGGATTTAACAGGCACCCTCGTTGTCATGGAAGTTTAGAAGTCGAACTTCCGACAACATAGACAGATGGAAAAGCAGAGGTGGGAAGAGTCAGAACAGAGACAGGAAGAAGAAAGAAGATCAGAGAAGAGAAGGAGTCAGAAGAAAGAAGATCAAGGTGCGCGAAAAGGTAGAAAAGTCGCGACACGCTTTGTTTTTTCTCATGTTTCTGGGCTCCGCAAGCTCGAACAATAGGCTCGCTAAAGCGGGGAGTGCGGAGCCATCTCGTCAGCTGAGAAATCAGAAATTGCATGCCGCTGGGGCGCGAAGCACATGTGGAAGTCAAAATGTGGAACGCCGCAGGTTCTGAGCACTTTTGGACGTTCAACTGTCCTTTTACGTGGCAGGCGCTATGGATTCTGCACCTTGTTAAAAAGTCAGCTAAACGTGTAGGCTTTCCTGACGTGGGACGTTGGAAGAGGGCCTGCTGATGCATTTCGCGTGGCAGGCGCAGTGCAATAGACGTCACCATCAGACATGTTAAGAGGTCAGGGTGCTGATCTCCTGAGAGGGGTTCCATTTTGGAGTTTGCTAAGATGATTTTGCGCACAGGTGCAGCACTTCGTATGACTTGGCTTCACCTTCTCCTGGCAGGTGCTATAGTTTAGACACATGGACTAGAAAAAAAGGCATTGGCACGAAGCCGTCAGGTCTGCACTCAACTTTCCATTTTTTAAGGAAGTCTCGCAGAATTGCTTCGTTTTTGGTGTGGTCAAATCCCAAAACTGAGGGTCAGAATTGCCTCGGTTTGGACGTGGCAACTTTCACTTTTGAAGGAAGTCTCGCATAATTGCTGCCTTTCAGATAGAAAGATAGAAAGATAAGCAGATAGATCGATATAAAGAGACAGACAGACAGCTAGCTACCTACCTAGCTAGATAGATAGATAGTCAGATAGTCAGATAGACAGAGAAGCAGAAAGATAGATAATAGATAACAACATCGATAGATAGATAAACAGCAAAATAGAGAGAGATAGAGATCCCTAGATCAATAGCTAGATAAATAGAAAGATTGGTGGGTAAAGATGTAGGTAGATACATAGATAGATAGAGAAACAGATAATCAGATAGACAGATCGTCAGACAGATAGACACCAGATAGGTACGAAGAGACAGATTGGTTGACAGAAAGGTAGTCACATAGGTGGACAGGCAGATACATCGACAGAAAGATAGACAGATAGACGGATAGATAGGCAGATAAATAAATAGACGAATACATGGATTGATGAATAGATGGCAGATAGACAGATAGACAGATTCATAGACAGATAGAGAAATAGACAGATTTGATAGATAGATGGATAAATAGCTAGATAGACTGTTAGACAGATAGGTAGGCTGACAGATAGAGAAATAGAAAGATAGATAGATAGATAGATAGACAGATAGATAAACAGAGAGAGAGAGAGAGACTCAGAGCCTCAACGACCTTTCGGTCCATCAGTGGGTTCGCTCTGACATCCATGCATCACAACAGCAACAAACATCTCCTATAGGTTTCATACCTTCGAAACTTCCGCCACCGCCTTGTGCGGTACTACTGGCTGGTTTTCCATGATTCTTGTTCTTTCCTTGGAAGGAACTATCAGCAAAATTGGTGGTTGGACAGCAGTTCCACCTATAAGAATCAGACAGGTTAGGTTCGGCGGATCGGATCTCACCCAATGCCAATGGTTGCGTATATCGCGTATGATCGCGTTGTTTTCTTTTTACGCCTTTCTGTCGCTTGTTTCACACCGCTGTGGTCGATACAACCGCTGTGTTGCAGATGTTTGTGTACCAATAGTTGCCAAAAGTGTTTTGTCCATTGCATGCGCCTATACAAGGATGTCTATCCCGTCACTGGTTGCACAGAGTCCCTATCCTGTCTCAAAAACAATCAATGAACCTGGCCTTCTAAGATATGATACAATGATCATGATTCAGACCGACAATAAAAATCATCATGTTCACCTGCATGTTAGTCACCATTCCCCGGAAATAAATTGTCAATACCAGAGTGGGGTGACCAGGGAAAATTTCCAGGTTCTAGCCCCACTTCGGTTTGCAATTAGGTGTTGGAACCATCATCTAAGATAATTTCCCCTTTGACTGGTCCAAAATTTTGTTTGGGCAAAATCTGCAGAAAACCTTTTGTTTTTGTGGCAGACATGTCATGTCCAGTAGGTTTTCATGCACAAAACTATTGAACGGAGGGTTGCATTTTTCCCCAAACAGTGTGGCCACACTTGGGGTTCTTACGGTGGTTGTTAAGGCCTGGTCTTGGTTCAAGGTGGCTTCATCCGTGTCCAGCAAATTTGCGGACCTTTACAGCACAAAAGCTCCTTCATTTGCGTTTTTGACGGAACGGTTGGCCAGAGACCTCTTGTGCAAGTCTCGGATCGCTCTCGCTGTGGTGCATTGCGAATTTTGAGGTCGCTCTCGCAACCTTCTCGTCACTTCCGGCGTGTCAGGTCGCTCGTGCGGTGCTCATTTCAATCATCAAGGAGATCCTGTGCAGAGATCTTGGCAAGGGCGTATTTTACAAAGAGCTTGCGAGCGTGACAAAAGATTTCCGAGATCTTGGCCAGAGGTCTCTTACAGAGATCCTGCCAGCAAACCTTTGATAGAGATCTTGTACAGAGACCTACTATAGAGATGTTGCACAGAGATCTTGCCAAAAGGGGTCTCTTGCAGAGATCTTGCCAAGAGACCTCTTCTGGAGATCTTGTCCACAGACCTTGCATAGAGATCTGTTGAGATCTTGCCAAGAGGTCTCTGATAGATATTTTGCCAAGAGAGCAGAGATCTTATCAAGAGATCTTGCCAAGAGACCTCTTCTAGAGATCTTGTACAGAGATCTTGCCAAGAGACTTCTTCTACAGATCTTGTACAGAGATCTTGCCAGTGGATCTCGTGTATAGGGAGCTTGCACAGATAGCTTGACCAGAGATCTTATTCAGAGATTTCTTACAGAGATCTTGCCGGGAGATGTTTTCTAGAGAGCTTGTACAGAGATCTTACTCCGACAAATCTTTTTAGGGAGCTTAACAGAGATCTTCTGCGGAGATCTCCTTTAGACACCTTGTACAGGTAGCCTTACAAAGGGCTCTTACACAGCAGCTTGCAGAGGACCTATGAAGGAGATCTTGCGCACGATCTTCTACACAGATCTTCACAAAGGGAACTTGCAGAATCTAACCTGGCATCTCTTCTTCCCGTTCCTTGCAACACTGTTTGGGTTTTTTTGTTGGGATAATTTTGAAAGTTCTGGTTAGTTATGGTTTTTGTGTCCGGCAGGGCTGGCTCCAGGTACACATCCCCATGCGGCGACGAGATGGACATGAAGGGCCTGGTGGGTGGTCAACTGCACTTGTTGAGTCTGCTGATTCCGCGACGGGTTGAGTCAAAACGCCACGATGGAGAGGAAACTTTCGAGGTTTTGAAGAGATTGGATGAGCCTGCAACCCCTTTGAGCTTGGAAATGGAGTTGAAGAGTGAACTGGCAGAATCGCGGTTCATGACAACGATGTGTCTGAAAATAGGAAAGCCATGGGCCAGCCTTAAAAAGCACAAGGTAAATCGAACATATGATGATTGTATGATGATAAAGCACCGGATTGGGGTCCCCAATTTTCAGACAAATCCGCCCCGCGTTTTTCACCAGGGATTTGCATTTTTTTCAAAGCTTTAATGATTACGTGGGTTGCTATGGCTTTTTAAGCGTCCTGGAAGGAACACAGTGAGAAGTGTAAAGAACAGGACTTGTTACAAAAAAAATGGATTTGCAAAACTTCACCGATATGGGGTACCTATCTCCACATGACTTCAGTTGGAAAATTTATCAATGAATCAAGTGGAAAAATCATCCGAACCGATAGTATTTTGCAGGCATCAAACTTTGACCTTGTGGAAACGATTGTTGTCGAATGAATTTTCCCGTGTCAGAGAAAGGCCCGGATCAGCAAATCAAAGATAAAACCATTGATTCTGAATTCGCACGTTTTCCTGAAAGCTCCACGAAGGGTTTTTCCCAAAGAATTGCTGCCAAATTCTAGTTTTCATGTCATCTACATAACACCTCCTACATCCCTTACACTTTGCGTCACCTACATCATCTACATCTACTGCACGTGCATCACATTCATAATCTACATCTCCCGCATCCCTCCTACATCCTCCACCTACATGCATCATGTACATCAACTTCAATGAACTGCATCTACATCACATACATCATCTACATCAACTTCATCTACAAGTTCTCAACGTCTACATATCTCCCACAAAACTTCTAAAATGTCATTTGCACATGAGTTGATACATCGGAGTTCTTACACAGGAGTTCTTACACACAAGTTGTTGCACAGGACAGTAGTTGTTACACAGGAGTTGTTATACAGCAGTTGTTTCACAGGAGTTTCTACACAGGAGTTACCTTCTAGGTGATCTACTTGTATCTGACCTTCTGCAAAACTCCTACTTGTCAAGTTCTTCTGAATCCTCTCTTTGGGTGGCAAGGGCAGCCCGGCCGTGTCCGTGGAAACGCGACCCTATGCAGAGATTGCGCATGTCGGACGCACGAACATGTGGTAAAATGCGACTTTTCTGTGGATGGTCGTCGCCCTCTCGCGCGAAACAATGGTCGAAGGTCAAAAACTGGTGTGAACTTAGAAGTTTGAAACCTAAAATCAACCGTTTCGAACGAAATGAAAAGCTAACGGCAAAAACTTGTTTAAAATTGCGATTTGGCAACGTCAAAGGAAAATGTCGAAAAACTGGTGTAAAATTACATTTTGGAAGATCAAACGCAACCTCTTCGCGCAAAATGAAGGTCGGACGTCAAAACCAGTGGCAAAATTGCGATTTTGAAACTTCAGCTGCGCCCCTTTCGCATAAAATGAAGGTCGAACGTCAAAAACTCTTGTAAAATTGCGATTTTGAAATCTCAGATGCAACACTTTCGAGCGAAATAAAGGTCAACTGGCAAAAACTGGTGTAAAATTGCAATTTTGCAGCGCCACAAAGGCGGCAAGGGTTCTCATTGTAAAAGCTTAAAAGCTTCTATGTGTAAAAGCGTCTGCGTGTATACGCATCTGTGTGTAAAAGCTCCTCTGTGTGAAGACTTCTATACGTAAAAGCTGCTCTGTGTAAAATCTGCTCTGTGCAAAAAGGTTCTGTGCGTAAAGGCTTGTGCGTGTGTGTGTGAAAGCTTCTGTGTGTCAAAGTTCTGTGCGACAAGCTTCTGTGCGAAAAAGCTGACCTGTGTAAAGACGTCTCTGGGTAAAAGCTCCTCTGTTTAAAGCTTTCTGTGTGTTAAAGCTTTCTGTGTGTAAACGCGTCCGTGTGTAAAGCTCCTCTGTGTAAAGCCTTCTGTGTGTAATAGCTGCTCTGTGTAACAAGCGTTCTGTGTGTAAACGCGTCTGTGTGTAAAAGCTCCCCTGTGTAAAGCCTTCTGTGTGGAAACGTGTGATTCTCACGGCCAAGGCGCCAGCCCTGGAGCAAACCTCCTGTGGGGAAAAACATCAGGCTGTGGATATATGACACTTTTGACAAACATTCATCACCGTCAACATCACCACCAGTATCACCATCATGATTCATCATCATATTTTCTTGTGTGCTATCTTCTCGTCTCCTCCGTCCTGCTTTCTTTGGGCCACACTGTCGTCTAGGTTACCCCTGGTCGCCGAGCTATTGGGGTTCTTACTTCAAGTATACGAAGGGTTGCCTGTGAGCGTTTTGGAGCTTGGGTGCTGGTGCCCTTTACCTTGGCAGCTGGTCCCGTGCTGGCGTGCGCTTTGGAGCTTGGCTGCTGGTACCGCTGCGGTTGCCGCAAGGTGTGCCCTTTAGGGCTTGGGTGCTATTGCCGTTGCACTTAGAGCGCTTTGGGGCTTGGTTGATACTGTTGCTGCAGCGCCCCTGCAGGGTGCCAGTGGAAGGTTAGAGGACGGACGCGCTTTGAAGCTTGGGTTCCGCTGGAGGCTGCCATGTAGGGTGCTGCTGGTGCGGTGCCGCTAGGGTGCGCGCACTGCTGTCGTTCTGGTGGAAGTGCAAGGCGTCACTGCGTTGTCAGAGTGCTATGTGCGCTTTGGGGCTTGGTCGCTGTAGCTGCAAGGTGCCTTTGCAAAGTGCTGCGCAGAGTGCTGCTGTCAGGAGGCTGCTGTGTGTGCTTTGCAGCTTGGGTACTGATGCCATTGCAGCAAAGTGTTGCTGCAAGATGAGTTGTGTGTGGGTGCTGGTGCCGCTGCAGGGTGCGGCTGCAGGGTGCTGCTGTCAGAGTGCTGTGTGTGCTTTGGGGCTTGAGACTGTTAGAGTGCAGTGTGCGGTTAGACCTCAGGTACTGGTGCCGCCGCAGCAGTGCTGCTGCAGGGGGCAAGGTGCTGCTGCAGGCTGTTGCACGGTGCTGCTGTCACAGTGCAGCGTGCGCAGTGGAGCTTGCGCGGCTGTGTTGTGGGGGGTGCCATTGCAGGGTGAGAACGATCCGCTCTAGAAAAAGCGTTTGAGTGCTGCCACGAATTCCTTCACTATTTGGGGCCTATGCCTGCAAAATTTTTCGAAACTTCCAAATTTCTGATGGTAAGAATGACCTAATATACTACACACATTGTGTGTGTGAAACCCCTTATTTCATACGCATGTTATTACACTAATTCAACAAGTGCAGGGGGCCAGTGCATGACATCACGACGCTGACCCACGAAGCTAGTGATGTCATGGGAGCGCTTGGAGATGTCCGGCCGTGTACCTGTTCGAAAACCGTGTTTTCCCAAGCTGTTACAGTCAGGCTGCTGCAGGCCCACAGGTAGTGAAAGCTAGATGGTGTTTTCGCATGTCGATCCTGATTGAAGGTCACTTCTACGTACCTCATCAACCACTTATAACTATTTATACACATACACATACATACATTTACATATACATATATTTCGAACCCTTCAATTTTTTTTGTGTTCATTTTTTGCCAGGTTTAGCTGATTTGACCCGGAACTATCCGCACGATCTCCTTTTATGGCAGTTGATGGGGGCCGCTTTGACAGATGAAAGGCCGGTGGATCCCTGAGCAGTGAGCTGATCTACGAATTGGGTTTCCAATATTTTTGGGATGTTCATCTATCCGTTAACAGGGAGTCAAATATCGATTATGCTTGAGTTCCCATTGTTTGATGAATGACCAAAAACCATAAATCCCACGTTTTGACCCAAGCACAGATGATAACTGGAATGAAGCATCAGACATTTTGCTATTGAAAAGTGCTGACATTCTTCCATGAAGCGATTTTTTCAGCAGCAAGGAGCTGACCCTTTTGAGCACTGAAATTGAGAAATGGCCGAGAAAGGTCCAATTGAAACCGCCCCCCTTTGAAGGGGGATAGCCAGATGAAATCAGAAAACATTAAATATATAGAGAATACATGCTGGGAGGCCTGTGAATTTGTGCCAAAAAAAACTTGGATGGCGCAGCGTTTTGAAGGTCGTCATGAAAGATTGGACTTGAGACAGTACAAAGAAGTGCAAAAGATGAAGTCAAAGCAGCAAAAAAGAAGGTGTATGCAGTATAAGTATGTATCAGTAGTATATATACATCTAGATATATATATATATGTTTCCGTACTATCTGTACAGACACGCATTTTTCATTTATATATATATATATGTGTGTATATATATATGTATATTACGTGACATAATGACATAAATATACACAGCCCTGCTGCGATGCTTACGGAATGTGAGCGAAGTATTCTGCGAAGCTTCACCAAGCGATCGATCGTTGCTTTTCATCATCTATTTACCTTGAGAAACCCTCTGACGTGGATGGTTTCATGTAGAAAAGAAGCCATCTCAGAGTCTAAAATCAATCACCCCTAAAATCCAGCGGCGTAGCAAATCATTTTCGCTTGCCACTATGAATATATCTGACATGGCCAGAGACGGATACTACAAATCCAAGTGGCTTTGCTGACAAAGCATTTTCAAACACCCTAGTTGGCTGATGTTTTTGATTGTAGCACGGTTTGTAGATTGTGGTTTTGTTAAACCGTTAGCTGGGAACACCCATGAAAACCAAGAATCTGTTTTGGTGTTTCTTACAGTCCATTAAAGGCATTTAAAATCCCTGTCACGTTAAATCACGCAAGAAAACCATTATAATCCTTTTCACCGAACATTTTTTTGCGGTTTCCGAGCTTCAATCCACCAGACGCGCCAGGTGTTCCAGCAAGTTGGTCTTCGATGTCTTTATTCCTCGTTTCCGCGACTGGGGACGCACCTTTTTCCGCCTCAAGGACAGCATTTCACCCAGGTTCAGCGGCTTGCCTGTGGAGGTCTTTGCGATTTGGGTGCTGATCATGAGCTACCTGTTGGAAGCTTCAACTTTGCTTCATTTTCTTCAAGAATTGCGCGATATTAGTCTTTTTGATCTGACATTGCTGTTTTCCCCGCCTGTTCTTTTTTTAAAAAGGAAACATGATGATACACGGGAGGATTTTCAAAGATACAATATTTTCTGACAAACATGTCTCGCAAGCCCAAAGCGATGCAGAGAAGGTTCAACTTATCACTTTTCTGGGATTGGATCTAGTTTTCAATCTTTTTGGTGGGCAACTATAGGGCTATATGGCTTCTTCAGCTTTTTTGGATGGGCATCAATTGTGGCAAAGTTCTACCGTGTATGTTTTGTTGTTTTGTCAAGGCGGAAAAAGTCCCAGAGCTTCTGAAAGTTATCGAAGCGCGGCCGGAGGGTCAAGAAGACGAGGCGATGCACTACGGGGCGACGCTGGTGAAATGGCCCGGAAATTTAAAGCAAGAACTGAAGGACCGGATGATGGCGTGAGTTTTTTTGACCGCTTCACCATTTTCTGTTGGTTGCGAAAGGGATTTCAACTGGTACCAGTTATGGGAATTAACGGGGGCTTGACCGTGGTGAAAATGATTGGTGATTTTTTTGTATTTCAACATGTCAGCCAACCAGGTATTTACCATCCAACAATCAGCTCCACCTTCAGAATCGAATTATTTTTAAGTTTCAAAGTAGTCTTCCAACCTCATTTTGGGTTGTTCAGTGTTAATTTTCTAGCATGCAAAAGTTTATACCAGTAGTACCGCACAAGGCGGTGGCGGAAGTTTCAAAGATAGGACACTATAGGGAGAGGTGAGTTGTTGTGATGCATGGATGGCAGAGGGAATCCACTGAAGGACCGAAAGCTGGTTGGAGTTGTGCTTTTTCGAATGGCTGCAGTGGCTGCAGTGGTCACCTCACCCAAAACTGCTGGATGTAGCGTGGTGTGCTTGTAGCGTAGTGTAATTGAGTTAGTGTAGTTGTAGCTGCAGTTGTTGTTGTTGTTGTTGTTGTTGCTGTTGTGGTGGTGTAGTGACTAGTGTAATTAGTGAAGTTTAGTGCAATGTAGTTGTAGTTGTGGTTGTAGTCATAGTAGTGGTAATAGTGGTGGTAGTGGTGGTGGTGGTGGTAGTGGTAGTGGTTGTAGTAGAAGTAGTAGTAGTAGTTGTTGTTGTTGTTGTAGGTTAGTGTAATTAGTTTAGTGTAACGAAGTGTAGTTGTAGCTGTAGTTGTCCTTTAGGAGCTGTCGTGTAGTGTAGTGTAATGTAGTGTAGTTGCAGCTGTAGTTGTGTTTGTAGCTGTAGTGTAGTGCAACGTAGTGTAGTGTAACTAGATGTAATTGGATGCAACTAGATGTATTTAGATGCGATTAGATGTAATTAGATGTAATTAAATGTAATTAGATTAGATGTACTTAGATGCAATTAGTGAAGCGTAGTGTAGTGTAATCAATGTAGTGTTTTGTAGCATAGTATATTTGTAGTTGTAGTTGTAGTAGTACTGTAGTGTATAGCAAAGTAGTGTTGTGTAGGTTGTGTTGTGTAGTCTAGTCTAGTGTAGTGTAATTAGTGTAGTGTAGCGCAGTGTAGTGTAGTGTAGTGCAAGTATTGTAGTGCAGTGTAATGTAGCGCAGTTGTCGAGGGAAGTTTAGAAGTCAAACTTCCGACAATATGGAGAGATGAAAAAGCAGTCAGCAGGGAGAAGAGTCAGAAGAGAAAAGATCAGAAGAAAGA